>JAECUM010004487.1:0-76861 GCA_016617855.1 Megalonaias nervosa
AAAAAATATTTTAAAAATAAAACAAATAGGATCCTATGCTAATTTAAGTTTTCAAATTAAAAGGTTGATTTTATACTCTCAGATCCATGTTACTGTTTCATTCAGAAACTACCTTTCCTTTAAATAACTAATGATTTCAAATATTTAATTTTAAAATGCTGGATTCAAAAAACATTTGATACCAACCATTTAAAGGCACAATATTCAAACATTTGTTAATAATAATAATAATAATAATAATAATAATAATAATCTATAACAGAACTTTTGATGTTCCTAAAATAAACTTATGCTGTTTTTCTTTACAGCATTTGTGTAATTTCATCAAATGTTTTGAAGTTAAAGTTCATATTACTAAATTTTCACATCATCATTTAACAACAACCACAAACTATCATAACAATCAAACAGTTCATATTAATTTAGGAGTGTCTCAGAATGAAAAATATATCCATTTCTTTATTTACTGTACATTATTGGCAGTGTATGTGACAGTGTTGCCCAAAAAGACACCATGAAATTGTTTTTGTGACCTAGCTATCTTAAACAAAAAAAAAAAAAAAAAACCAGATATAGGACCTTATTCATATTTATAACCTGGTCTTTATTTGGGTCCATGCTGTGTGAAATGACTTTTCTCTTCAACAAAAATGCCAAGTTTGCACAAACATGGAAAAGTTGGAGCAGAAAAATAAAAATTTATAATGTTAAAAATAGAGACTTTGAAACATTTTTTGATAAAATGATTAAGTTTACAAGCACTGGACCTGAATATGTTCACCATTTCATAATTTGTTTCTGATTAGGCAAAACAAAATTAATTTTTCATTAATTTTGTTTAAAGAATCATTGGCAAATTTTCAGCAGCAATTCCAAAGAATAGCAATAAAATTCCCGACATTTTTAGTCATCAAACTGACACCTAAACTAAGGTGCATAAAATGTCTTTTTCCAACTTTCCACCTTTCTCTTAAAGGAAATCTGGCACAGAAGTCAGTGTTTACTTTCTTTATTAATACCCTGTATTGAAACAAAAGGTGGTGCAAGGAACCTTGTGAAATCAATGCAGGGTGAAGTGGACTGCATTTTTTGAGCCAGCTGAGGCAAATTCATAGACTCAAAGGTGACTAATTTTCCCCAAAAAGCACCTTAGCATGGACCCTGCTTTATTTGTCATTGATGTTTATATGAAGATATTATACCAAGATGATGATATTCTGGCAAAAAAAATGTTTCTTATGTTAAAAACAAAAAAAGATTCGAAGACAGTACTGTATACTAAAATGCAAGAAAACAAAACTGGTTGGACCTATTTTTCTGGTGGTGCTACCTATCAGATTCAGAGAAAGTAATTGACTTTGATGACCTATTCAACTTTTACATCATTATATTACTGTAATAAAGTCATTTGTTATCTCTTTATATTTCTACCCAGGCAAGCAGATGAGTTTTTAGCATTTCATTATTATAACAATTCAAAAGATGTGGCAAACAACTTTCTTTTCTAAGTGCTGGATTAACAAGGTAGTGGATGTATGAGGTAGTGCATTTACAAGGTAGTGGTTGTCCTCCAAACATACTATGATCAGGTAATGTATTCAAATTAAATATACAATAATAATTTAGGTTGTATTTGCAAAAGTGAAAGTGGGAAGGATGGATAGAAAGTCAGAAGGACAGACAAGCTGGATTTAATATACCTTATTTTCTATGAAATGCTGGGGGAAACTAGCAATTCAATTACAAGATTCACTTGTCTCATTGAGCAAATGTTGTGAAATGATCAATACCTAAGGTAGGTGATTGATATCCTTTCACCAGGTGTTCAGTGTTGGGCTGGTATTGTATTTGAATACCTGGTGAAAGAATTTCAATTACCTGCAAGTGCTTGATTGTTTGCACCATTCTGACTTTGGCTATACAAGCCTGCTGAATAATTATCATGTCAGTTTGAAGATAAAATGTTCTGTACATACCAGTTTTAGAATCTTAGGAAACTTCTGCCGTACAGCACTGAAATGAAACAACTGCATGTGATAGCATACAAAGTTACTAAGGGCTGTTCCATTTAAACATACATGGTATCCAGGGAAGGCAGGGCTGTTCCATTTAAACATACATGGTATCCAGGGAAGGCAGGGCTGTTCCATTTAAACATATATGGTATCCAGGGAAGGCAGGGCTGTTCCATTTAAACATATATGGTATCCAGGGAAGGCAGGGCTGTTCCATTTAAACATACATGGTATCCAGGGAAGGCAGGGCTGTTCCATTTAAACATACATGGTATCCAGGGAAGGCAGGGCTGTTCCATTTAAACATACATGGTATCCAGGGAAGGCAGGGCTGTTCCATTTAAACATACATGGTATCCAGGGAAGGCAGGGCTGTTCCATTTAAACATATATGGTATCCAGGGAAGGCAGGGCTGTTCCATTTAAACATACATGGTATCCAGGGAAGGCAGGGCTGTTCCATTTAAACATACATGGTATCCAGTGAAGGCAGTTTTTGAAAACTATATGCCAGGGTACTTTGATTTCAACAAGTTCATATTAAAATGATACAAAAATTCTAAATTGCATCTATGGGTGAGTACCCCACATTAAAAGTGCCTTCGCTGGGTCCCATGTACGTTTTACTGAACAGTCCTAAGAGACCATCCTCAAATCAAAGGCATATAATAATTTTTTTTCCTAAATCATATATGCATAGTATTGAAAGCCTGCTTTACACAAATATGTATCTGGGGTGAAAGACATCAACTGCCAGAAAATCATACAGATGAATTGTCACAAGGTACATTTTCTTTTCCATATAAACATTTCCACTTTTTCCCCAAAATTATGTGTCAAATAGGACAATTCCTGAAATTCTTAGAACACTGTCTTAGGTTCTGAATCTTGTGACAAAAGTTAAAACCATAATTGAGTTTATTTTCCGACATCAATTTTAGATGCATTTTTGTTTTCAATACTATTTTATAAATCACATTTATTCAACCTTATCTCAAAAACCTCACTTTACTCCAAATGGCAAGTCACTAAATAACCTATCTGTGTTGCTGATGCCATAAAGCACCAAACTGAATTTAAAAAATCCCCCCACAAACTTCTAAAATCAATCAAACATTGGAGTCAGTGCACTATTTATGATCTACACATAATACATGGTTAGAAGTGAAATCATTTTAAAATTTGTGGGTTTTTTAAAAGTTTTTTCGAGGTTTTAAAATCTTATTGAACTTCAAAACAAAAGACAGTTACAAGATTATTTCCATGGTGAGCATAACATTTATTGAAAATTTGATAAAGTATGCTTTGAGTTTGTTTCAAAATCAATGAAAATACAGCTATAGTGAAAATTAATAAATTAAAATGATTGGATGTCTTTAATTTGCAATAATTCACACACTTTCTGGACTGCTAGGCTAGCCTAATGAAAAACAGTGTGCAAAAAAGCATGGGGGGGAGGGCATGATAGAGCCACTGATAATTTTTTCAACTTTTTAGGGTTTTTCTTATTACTTAGGTTTCCTTCAGGTTTCTTTTAAGGCTTTTCTTAGGTTTCCAAGGTCAAAATGAAATTTGAGGTTTCTCAAGGTTCACTTCTATCCCTCATAATATTACACCACTCATGAAATATAAACAATGCTCAATAAACAGTTATCTGGTAATGCTGCACATTAAAAAAGATAAAACATGATCTGTTCAAGATTCATAAACCATATTTTCTTGTGCATAATGAATAACCAGTTACAAACAGCCTTGACCAATCAGGTGCTATGCTTTTGTCATGATTCACTGACAGATCAGGCTCCAAGCTTTTGTCACATAATTTACTGGTAGATCAGGCCCTATTCTATAGTCACATGATTTACTAGTAGATCAGGTTCTATTCTGTTGTCACACAATTTACTGGTAGATCAGGCCCTATTCTGTTGTCACACGATTTACTGGTAGATCAGGCCCTATTCTGTTGTCACATGATTTACTGGTAGATCAGGCCCTATTCTGTTGTTACATAATTTACTGGTAGATCAGGCCCTATTCTGTTGTTACATAATTTACTGGTAGATCAGGCCCTATTCTGTTCATTGTATTAAAAGATATTAAGCAAGCAGCAAAGACCCAGATGTGCTGGCGTATCAAGTAAATGTATATGAAAGTCTACAATCTTTACAGTTGGATACATGCTGTCCATTAATATATATGTAAATGCAACCATTAAAAAAATGCTTTTCAAGGTTTCATGATACAAATATATCGCAACCTGTATGCAAAACAGAAAGCTAATGTACCAATGGTTATCAAAACTCGTTATCAAATTTTTGTGGTGCCAAATGTACATTTTATCAAAACTTCCATGGAACCAAATGTAAATTCTTTTAAAATCAAAACTTCCTTAGAGCCAAATTAAAATTTTTATTGAAACTTCCTTGGAGCCAAATGTAAACATTTTATCAAAAGTGTTTTTGATGGGATAAACCTGCATTCAATCAACCTTCTGTTGGCAAATTCTGTTAAAAAGTTTGTACCAATATAATTTTTTGTTTGTTTGTTGGCTTCTTTAATTGAAGAGATGTTAAATCCGTAACTTTGTCATTTTTATCAGCTGTACCTGGATTGAAAATATATATCCAAACTATAAGCAGTACAAATATATATATATATATATATATATATATATATATATATATATATATATATATATGTGCCCATTATAAACAAGACAGTATCATAAAATACTAAATGTGTTCAAGCTTTTTTTTACTTTCTGGCTGAGACATGACATGTACATACATGTTTTTAACATTCAGTGGTTCCTTAAAGAAAGGCTACAAAAAAATGAGTGTATCTGGAGAGACTACTTTGTTATGACCACTGGAAAGTGTTTACAGCCTTTTGTAAAATAGCTTGCAAAAATATGGTAGCATGTACTCAAACATATATGACTCAAGACTCCCAAAACTGTCTTTCTGAATCTCCTATTCCTCATTTTCGTTTTTTTAAAATCAAATCAAATCCTCAAGCCAATTCTTGAGGAAAAATGAAATTTATATGCAATACAAGATACATTAAAGAAAATAAACTGAAGACAAATTTCATGATTTACTTATAATAAGGTGACCTATACAAAAATATTGATAAAGACAACAAAAATTTTGCAAGTGAAAAATTCTGAATTTCATCCTTTTGCTTTTGATGTAATTTTCTTTTGTACGCAAAAAGTGAAAAAAAATCATATCCAAATAAACAGAAATTCTGATTCAAAATTAATTTCTTTATCCAATTTCAACATGGTCCTTATCATGTTTCTATGACACTACATTTTACAGTCACATACAAATCTTTCTAATTCCTAACAACCATGTATACAATCCTCATGGGGTTCATCGTGACTGTCCCCATCATGGTGGGTATTCATTATTATGCACTTTGAGACCCTTCAGATGCCAGTTGCCCCTGTCTTGGGTTGATGCCCATTCTGGGTCATCTTACCTGTCATCGGGTGCAATCTGCGTCACCTGAGCAATCTTCTATCCATGAGGTCCAGAATGAATGTGTCATAGTATGTCTCTCCAGCCAATCAAACTGAAGGTATCTAACATTGATTTTCTAGATATGACAATTTTAATTGCAGGATTCCACATTCCGTCCCCCCCCCCTCAAATTCTACTAAATGTAAGATCTAAAATTACTAAGTTTGACTCAAAGGAAATTCCAAATGCTACAAAAGATAAAATATGAAAGGCTTAACTTATCTTGAAAAATTGTTACCAATGAGGAATCCAAATATAATTCTCATATTTGATTTGCATAGCAAGAGGTACTTTTATCTGATGTAAATATTTTACACACTTTGCTTACTTCCAAGCAAACATATGAATTTTCATATCTTTTGCAGCAATTTACATAACTCCTAATTCATAATTATATATATTGCTAAAATAATTGAAATTTAAAAATGATCCAGATTTTCCATTTCTTCAATTAAAATAAAATGTACAAGTTTTATTGTTTTTTTATCATAAAACATTTATATATCCCAGATCTAATTAGAATCCAATATGTACCTTGTTATACCTTTTCAAAAGATCCTACTTGTGTATTATTTAGTATTTTAAAATGCAAGACTAAAATCCATTGGGGTTGGGGTGGGGAATGAGTAATTATGGGTAGCAATAAAACTATGCAAAATCATAGTTGCAAGCAAACTTAATCTGCAGAACAGTTACCACTTGTCCCAACTATTCTTTTTTCTGTTTCTTTCTAAAAGTAATGTCATATTCAGGTGATTATGAATGTCACAGTGCAAACTACATTCCAAATAGCAATGCAATATCTAATTTGTAATCATAATCATGAAGATACAGCATAAGGATATCACCAGGATAATATGTCACTTTCAATGAGGATATCACCAGGATACCTGTTTGAGCTTATGTCAGTCAGTGCAGATATCACAAGGATACTCGTTTCTGTTTATGTCACTGTCAATGATGATATCACAAGAATATCTGCTTTTACTTATGACACTGTCAATGATGATATAACAAGGATATCTGCTTTAGCTTATGACATGGCAATGAGGATATCACAAGGATATCTGCTTTAGCTTATGACACTGTCAATGATGATATCACAAGGATATCTGCTTCAGCTTATGATACTGTCAATGAGGATATCACAAGGATATCTGCTTTAGCGTATGACACTGTCAGTGAGGATATCACATGGATACCTGCCTTAGTTTATGTCACTATCAATAATGTCTATAATCTTAATTTCAAATTTCGAAATGGATACCTTACTTTATAAAATGTACTAAGTTTTTCTGACTGAAATCAACTGCACTTAACGATATTCAGAAATGGACATTATGCTAGAAAATATGAACAAAATTAGCGAGAAACTGTGTCCTCAGAAGATCTTACTAGTCATTCATTCAACAGTGATCTATCTAGAAAATGCAAACCAAGCCATCCTCAAAAGCCACAGGAAATCACAGTACATATTTGACAGTGGTCTGCAGGGATGAAGCCAGTACAGGAATCAACACCAATTATTACTTGCACAATTCTTTACCATTACCATGTTTATCTCAAGGTAACAACAATTCCTAAATTTATCCATGTAGTATGTGGTGTGCCCACCCATGAACAACAAGAATCAAAATCTCGAGTCACCCTGAAATAATGTGTAAAATAAACATTGCAGAACCTAATGTGTTGGCCTATTGTGACAGTAGATACAAGTCTATCCTGCTTGCCTGAAATATTGTGTAAAATAAACATCAGAGAACTTGATATATTGGCCTATTATGTGACAGTAAATCTGAGAATAAATATGCTGTTTGCAACCGGGTATGTCTTATACACAAGTAAATACTGTGTGTGTGTGTGTGCGTGTGTTCTCAACTTCCTTAACTGCCCTTATAAGATACATCATAATCCCATCAATGTTTTCAGTAGATATAATAATGCCTAATGGGCAAAGCAGGCATGTATCTAGTCAAATAAAATCAAATGAAAATACTAGTTATAATCAACACAGCTAGCTTTCTGTGTTAAGTCTATCTCCTACAGGTGGGCCTATTCTAGAACTGAATATTTTAGGGGGAAATCACTCCCTCCATTTCAAACAAAATTTGGAATTTTTTGAATATACAAAGGATTTAAGGAAGAAACATACATTGGCCTGAAAATATGACCTGCAATATTTTTGCATCCTGTTGATTGTTCAATGCGATTGTTGTGAAATTAGTGCAAATCCTGCAACTGTGTGTCCCAGAAAAGACCATGCAACAGTCCAAGAACTGACAGCATTGATAGTGGGGGTACTATAGACACCCCTATCTCAAGACCTAGGCAGTTACCCAGATCAATTTACCCTTCACCTAGTGAGCCTGTTGGTGACCTCTGAACTTGCTATCCTTGTCAAGACAACGGATGAACATTACTATTACCTAATGTAGCTCAACTGATCTTTAAACCTATCAGATAATTCTAATATCAACAGTTCCAGTGTCCAGCCTTTGATCTTGTCCAGTTCATCAACACTCTTCAACTGTAAATAAACACAACATACACAAAGTATTACCACAAGAAAACCTATTACCTTGTTGGAAGGCAATAATTCAAATATACAGTGATTTATGCATTAACTAGAAAGGAAATATTTTTAAATATTATGTTTCTCTGAAAATACTTATCTGATCACATTATCATTAGGAAATTACTCTTTCTACCACTGAATCTTGTGCCCCCTGTAAAATGAAACACATTATTCCATCTCTATCCCACATAGAAAGGTAAGTAACTTGTACAGATAACTCTTGCTGCTGCTAAACATCCACCAATATCCCAGATGTAACCAGTTTAAGCTTAAGTGAAACCTTTAAAAGGATTCTCACATTTGTGGGGTAGCATGGGCGGGATTGAGAGTAATGTTATATGGTAAGTATTTTCAAAGAAACCTATTTTCAAAAAATGTCCGTTCTCCATCAAATACATAACCTTATCACATTAAGAGAGAAGGTAAGCAGTGGATGAAATGCTTGAACATCCAACCTCTACCTACATTACCCTGTAGGAGCAAGGTGATTGCTCAAGAGAATGGATGAATCTCTAATGTGAGGTTAGCACAACTGAAGATTATGCATTTATACATGTGTGAGGGTGATCCTGTGGAATCACACATTTGGTTGTGCTGTCATGAACAGGGCATGGTAACTGTCTGGACAGCTACCACTGCCAGACAAAATTAGCTGTCTTCATTGAAAGGCCCTGTCATTATGATTTCCCTGGGTACACTGCACCAAATCAAGCAGATTGTTGATCCAAGACTGGTCTCATCGGAGAGAGGCCATCAGAACTATATTGCAGTTCATGCCCCTCATTTACAAAGTTAGATTTGGTACTGGTCCCACTTGAGGGAAGGCATACGACTAAATATTCCCTCCCAGCTCAATGAAAGGCTACTGACAGCCATTGTCTCTGGTCTGGGAATGACGAAACAAAAATGAAGTGAACGACTGTGGATGTGCACAATGATCAAGGAATCTGTATTATATCCTTTGCAATAATTTTCTAAGCTTCTTCACAATTTTTTTCCAGAGAAGAATGCAGATTTAAATTAGGATTCCTGACATTTAGGAAATTATTTAAGGACAACTTGTTTTCTAACCAACAAACTTACTATGGTTTCACAAACATCCCATTATCACATACGAATAAAGTTAAATCTCTGCATCAAAACTAGAAGAAAAAGTTGTTGCTGTTGTTGTTGTTGTTGTAGGGCTTAACGCCATTTTTCAGCACACCGTAGGTTATACATGGCGGCCAGTATTAATGGTGGAGGAAGAAACCGGGAAATCCTCGGAAAGAACCACCGACCCAGGAGAAGCTACTGGCAAGCTTTCTCACATATCCACATTCGCCGAATCCGAGACTCGAACCAACGCAGACAGAGGTGAGATGGCAGTGATCCGTAACGGAGAGCGCTTTAGACCACTCGGCCATAGAAGAAACAGTAACAGCAAAAAGGTTAACAAAAGTGGATGGCATATGGATGATCTAAACTATTAGCCAAGGTAGTTTGGATGGACTAATTAACATTTTAGATAATTCAGGTTTGGATAATCGCAGATGCACAGTACAAGAAAGATATTCAAAGGTAAGCAATAGTTATTTAGGTGACCTATTATTTTTCCATGCAAAACGAACATTAACCTGTTGATTAAAATACTGATATTTAATGTTTCTTACCTTGTTTTTCCCCACATTTAACTTTGTAACACTGGGGGCTTTTTCCGTCAAAGCAGCAAGGTGATCCAGACTAGTCAAATTGTTGTCACTAACATCAAGAGCCACAAGCTGAAATAACACAGAAAAATATTCACTATAGTTCAGAACTGATCTGGAGTACTTTATAATCATAATTTGGCAAACAGAAAATGACAGCAGCACTTTCTTATTACAAGTATGTATCACATTTTACAATAACTAGAGGAATGTTGAACAATTCCCTTACATAAATATATCCCCCCACCACCACATCCAATCTTCCCCATGATGAATGTGAATTTGTAGTAAAATAAAAACAAGCATAACTCTTCTGAATAAAGCTTAATTACAATCATTTGTGAGCATTCAAATCTTCTAGCAACCAATATAACATATAGAAGGTTTCACAGCGACCAAGAAAACAATGCAACAATAGCTGCATTCACAAAATAATGACCATAGTATATACCATGTTTCACACAAATCTGTAACCAGGTATGATACTCTACTGGGTGGACAGAATTTCCTGGAATTCATATGACCATTTCTACCATTTGCCTGCCGAGTGTTAAAACCATCTCTGATATTCTTCAGTGATAACAAGATTTTCAAATTAGCTGGACATAATGGAGGTCAGATTGGCACCATTTTCATTTAAGACAAAGAGGACATTTTAAAGTCTATTAATGAAAACCCCATGTCATAATGATCATCCATTCAAGGAAAGTAGTGACAAGATTTTAAGACAGTTGTCATGGCATCCATAATGGATTTACAACTGGCACATGTAGGACCAAAGAAGTATCATAAGAAGTCTATTGGTAAAAAAGCCATGTTAATATAGCCATCCATTTGGGAGAGTAGAGTAAACAATAGTTCAAGACAGTCACCATGTTGGCCTTATTGAATATTTTCATTAAGGACCAACTAGACACTCTAAAGACTCATCTGGTTAAAAGCCCATTTCAAAATGACTTTCCATTAAACATCAGTGGCAAAAGACACAATTCTCAAGATGGCCACATATTGGACATCAGAGCTTCACCATAAGTCTTTTATTAAAAACCCAATGGTGATATAGCATTCATTCTGCAGAAGTAACAATAACAAAATTTTCAGGCTGGCCACCAAAGTGGCATCCATATTGGAATCATACCAACAACATGCCATTAAGGATTAAGTCGGCATCACAATAGGTCTTCTGGTGAAAACACCATGTCAAAATGACCAAGATGGAGTGGCAATAATAAGATTTTCAAGATGGCTGCTGTAACAGCCATATTGGTTGTCAGAACAACATTTTCATTGAGGACCACTAGACATCATAAGAAATCATTAATGAAAAACTCATACTGACAGAACCAACATCAAGTCAGGACATGTAGCAAAATAACAAGAAAATGCCTGTGTGGCAGACACATTGGATGTAAGATTGGTACCATTTTCATTAAGAGCAACTAGACATCATAAGAAATAAGACAAAAGGGCAGTAACTCTAACACAAATTGCAACAGCAAAGTGATTCGTTATGTGTATCTTCAGGTGAGGACAAAGTTTCATGGTGATCCACCAAAAACTGCCGACTATTAGCATTACATGATTGTATCATACAACGGATTAAAATATAGGACAAAAAAGGGCAATAACTCAAACAAAGCTTGTAGGAGCAAAGTAATTTTTCGATATGTACATTTTCAGGTCATGACTTTGTAATGTGACAAAACACAAAAATCTAAAAGCAAGAGTTCACAAAACGGCTGATGCTCTTCCAGCCTATCCAAAATGTTAGGAATACAAGATAAGCCCATTTCTCCTCTTTAACTGCTGATTAATGAAACCATTCCTGATATTCTTGAGAAATTCTAGCAAACCAAATCTAGAATAAAAATGTTTATTTCATATGTCGAATTAACTTGTTTACAAGACAAAAGTACAGAACAAAAATCTGTCATGGCAAATGACCCTGAACTTAGTACAGTGTGACCACGCTATAACACGGTAGTTGGGAGCCATAGAACCCGACAGTGTTATAGACCGAACTATGTTATAAGCAACCAGGTCAGTTAGCTGAAGAAAATGATGCATGTACCCGAAAAAATGTGCGAGGGGTGGGGTGGGGGTGTAGGTAATAAACGCGGGCGCAAAAATATGTGCTTCATTGGCACAGTTATCATCTTAAACTGATGCATATTAAATGAGAAATACACAAGTAGTGAAAACAGAGAAAGCATATATAATATTTTCCTTTATTCAGAGAACCATGCAATGGTACATATACGTGTATACTATTTATACATACATGTCTAATGTATAGCAATTAATAAAGTATCAACACCGTGTACTCACCCGCGAATCACGTCACATACATTGAATCCACAATACAAGTAATTCCATCGAAGATATGCACACAGATTTAAAATATTCAATAATTTTGTCACAGGTCATATAGGTCTGAATTCAGTAGAAAAAAATAGCACAATCACATAACAAATGATGAAGCACATTTACTTTTCAGTACGTCCCAAGTCTGGTAAAAGTTTGCGTTTTAAGCGCCCTCGGTAGAGTTCGTAAGCATAAACTTTTTCCTGTAAAAAGGAAACTTTCACGGCACAGTAAAAGTGTTCCAGTCACGTTGGAAGATGAAACAATTCATCAGATTCCATTTCTTTTATTTAAGTTCGGTACTGACTTCCTTTGAAGAAAGGTTCTTTGTTTTTATTGAAGATTGTAGTCGGCTTTCTTTGATGAAGGGTGCATGCGTTATTGAAGTCACCGCTAAAGGACAGCTTTGGAGAACCAAACAAATGTCCGTTTCTTATTGTGGCGGCAACATCAAAAAATTGTATTGCATGATTGAGACTGATTTTTTTCCCATTTGCTTAGTACGTTTTCATAACAATCGGTGCTTCAAAGGTAATGTTTTCTTTGAAATTTCAGCTACTACCTTATCTGGGTAAATTTTTTTAAAAATGAATTGGCCGTCGTATGGTCAATTGTAGTTACTGTTCCTCTCTCTGCCTATTGAATAGACAAATGAGAGCTTGTTGTTTTTTTTTTTTTTTTTTTACATTTGTGGTAGTGGAGTGATGCTGCCTTCCACGCATGCGTCAGAAATTTAAAGAAAGGGTCAATCGACGATAGAGACGCAGGTGTTCTGGTCTGATGACAGGGATTACTACAGAAAATGTGAATGTTCTGAAGGATTTAATTCTGAGTGAAAAGAAGAGGAATTTTTCTTACCATCCACATACAAATGTCAGTCTATGTAAATATATTAATTACTAGCGAGCGGCCGAAAATCCGACGAAGATAGATTATGAGATAATGCCTCGTCCGGTTGATCTCCGCTACCAGAAATGTAAATTTGAAAAAAGCGGATATCTCAAAACATACAGTACTCATGCTAGATGTCAACATAAGCGGATTATGATATAACAATGCACTGTTAAGATGGTTTGTCAATATGGACAAAGAATTTGTTTCTGTAACAATATATAAATTGTGCATTTTATATCAACTTTGTGGCTTCCTTTCATGGGACCTCTGAATTTCTCCACTCCAAACCAATGGTTGTATATACAAGTTTAAACAGCCAACAATGCCGCCAATAAAAAAAAAAATCGCCAGATGGCATATATTGCCGCCAATAAGGAAAAAAAAATCGCAAACTGCGATACTGGCGAAGCCCTGCGCGATTCCCGAATTAACTTTTTACACGTTATTTTTTGTACTTTTAAGAAGAAAATTATTTTTTTGTGTATGAGAAAAATGCATATAAAATTTTAGGAGCCATGCCATGATCGTCTTGTATTATTCATATGCGATCTCTTCCCTAAAATGATAAACTTTTTATGTTTTTTTTCGTACTTTTAAGAAAGAAATTTTTTTTTTCGTGAACAAGAAAAATACATGTATCTGAAATTTCAGGAGCCACACCACAACTGTGTTATATCTGAATTCGTGTTATAACGGAGCATGCTATAGTGGGGTCACACTGTATCATGCATACAAAATCATTCACCATGTCTTGCATAAAGTCAAGATATATCTGTGTTAAGACTGGTTAAATTCATTATTAATAAAACTTCTTTACAAAATGTTATTTAAGTGATATTCATCAGATATATACACAAAATGGATTTGATAAAAATACATTCATGCTTGTGTAATCATGTGATTAGATCTGGTTTTCAAACTCACACAAAGTGCACATATAGTGGTGATCAGATCTGAACCATTTTCATTCACAACCAATTCCTTATTCCAAGACTGTGTTTCAGAGAAAACACCATAATAATTATTTATTGCAAGAGTTTTTCTTTCTTTTCAAAGTTGGAATGGCCATTCATTTAAAGGAAGAAGGTAATTAGAAGATTTTTCAAATTATGGGAAGCTACATTGGTATCATTTTCATTTAGGACCCACTACATACAGTTTCAAGAAAACTGCAATGTCGATATGACCATCCTTTCATGAGGAATAGTGATAAGATTTTGAAGATGGTCAACACTGATCAGTACCTTTCTTATTTATAACCAACTAGACACTGTATTGAGTATGTATGTTTTCGTGAAAATCCCACACTGATATCAGACCTGCCAACCCTAACAAGACTTTCTCAGTAAGGCAGTCAATATTTTTCCACAAAGTTTGATGCTGTTGTTACAGGGTTTAACGCCATTTTTCAGCACAAGATAGGCTATACATGGTGGCCAGTATAACTGGTGGAAGAAGAACCCTGGAAAACCCCGGGAAGAACCACAACCGACGAGAAGCCACCGGCAAGCTTTCTTACATATCCACAATGGCCAAACCAGGGACTTGAACCGACACAGACAGAGGAGAGATGGCAGTGATCCGTAACAGTGAGCACTTTAGACCACTCGGATACTCGGGGCCCCTCCACAAGCTTGATCAAATTTCAGCAAGGTAAAAAAACCATATCATGTACTGCTATTGTCAACTTGGAAAACGTGAATTTCAACAGTTCAGAAGTTTGATCTGAGGCTAATGCAGAGAAAGAAAACATCTTCAACTGTAAAGTTTGTAAAGTAATTACCTCTAGTACAGTTTCAGAAACTGCAGTTCCAAACCCCATTTAGCTCCAAGGCTTTTTACTTATTCTCCCTGGTTAACTTAATCTTTGGGTTTATTCTGAATTTTATATGGCAATGGCTATCATCTCTCCAGCCATGAGACAGGCTTAAATCAGCATATGATGTCCAATATATCAGCTCTTGTCCAATAAAGGTAATTGTTGCCTTCCTTTTATTTTCCCAAAAGAACCTCAACATTCATTTTTATATTTATGTGCTGATCGTTTAAACCATTTAAGAGCTTTATTGTCATATTCATCTGCAATGTCTTTTCATTCAATGGACACCATTTTTAGGAAATGCTACAAATCAACAGCTTCGTAATACAGGCATTTTGCATGAAACATCAGGTCAGTTTAAAGCTTCTGAGTGTATACTGTAAAGCCAGGACGGTTATCTGATAAACTATTGGATATAATACGAAACCCAGAAGTGGGTGAGACACAGAAAAGTTGTATAGGGATATGATCACAACAATCCTATTTTTATAACTTTTACTATAATTTAATAAGATTGCAATTTACGGTCAGTTCAGTAAGACTAGCAGGTACCTCAGGAGGTCTCCATTTTCTCATAAGAATTCCATTTTTAATGAAATAACAGACAGGTACTTCAGTGGCTTCAGTTTCACTAATTGCCCTCTGAAACAAATAGGTATTGATCACAGTGATCCTCTTTTAACTACTCATTCTCTTTATTCTAATCAGGGTGACAAACAACAATCACTTGTCATCGAACAGGAAAAAGATCCTGAGATCTCCTGTTTGCTTCAAAGGGCCATTAGTGAAACTGAAGCCACTGAAGTAACTGTCTGTTATTTCATTAAAAATGGAATTCTTATGAGAAAATGGAGACCTGCTGGTGACAAGTGGTCAATGAACTATCAAACTGTAGTCCCAAAATCTTACAGACAGGAAATACTTAGTCTGGCCCATGAAACTCCTCTGGCTGGTCATTTAGGGATTAATAAGACTTATTACAAGATCTTGAATCACTTCTTTTCACCAAAAATCAAAAGTGATGTTTGTAAATATTGCAGATCTTGTCATACTTGTCAAATGGTAGGAAAACCCAATCAGAAGATACCAAAGGCTCATCTGCAACCTATTCCTGCATTTGACAAACCATTTAGCAGAATAATAGTAGATTGTGCTGGTCCCTTACCCAAGACCAAGTCAGGTAACCAATACTTGTTGACCATTATGTGCGAGTCAACAAGATTACCAGAGGCAATTCCTTTGAGGAATTTTAAAACTAAAACAATAGTAAAAGCTTAAATAAAGTTTTATTTTACTCAATTTGGCCTTCCCAAATCTGTCCAATCTGATCATGGGTCAAATTTTATGTCTGGAATTTTCCAACTTGTTATGCCTGAATTTGGCACTCAGCAATTCAAGTCAAAAGTGAAATTATGGTTTGAGAGAACTTCAATGGAGAGAACTTTCGAGTCTTGTAATAGAGTTCTTTCTCTCTTGCTCGTTCTTCAAACTTTTCTTCAAATTAGGTATTACGACCCTTACAAAGTTAAGAAGAAAATGAATGAGTTAAATTATAATAATAGTACTCTGATCTAAATAAATTAAAAGAGTACCAGTATATTGAGAGAGATAGTTATGTTAATCATGCAATTTAATTTAGTTGTACCTGTCCCACAAACTGAGGATTTTAAGTGAAGGAATTCAATGAGACTCTATTGATTCTGAAGTGACAAATCTTTTGAATTCAGAAATTATGAATAATCTGGACCAGAAACTTTCACATTTGCAACAAGAAGAAAGGAATGAACTTAAACAGTTATTATTTGAATATGAGCACTTATTTTCAGATGTTCCCACGAGAACAAACAAAATTTTGCTTGACATTGAAATTGTAGATTCCAACCTGTGAAACAACACCCATACAGGATGAACCCTCTCAAACAGGAATACTTTAAAAAAGAAATTCAGTATTTGCTGGAGAATGATTTCATTGAGCCCAGTAAAAGTGACTGGAGTTCACCATGTATACTTGTTCTGAAACCAGAGAAAACTTTCCATATGTGCACTGATTATAGGAAGGTGAACAGTGACTAAAACAGATTCATTTCCATTTCCAAGAATCGATGACTGTATTGATAAAATTGGAAATGCCAAGTGCGTCACCAAATTTGACCTTCTGAAAGGATTTTGGCAAATTCCACTAACGGAAAGGGCAAAGCAAATTTTGGCATTCGTGACTCCTGATGGACTTTTATCAATATAAAGTGATGCCATTTGGGATGAAAGGTCCCCCAAGTACTTTTCAATGTTTAATGAATATAATTACCTCTGGTCTAGATAACTGTGATGCTTACATTGATGATGTCATCATCTACAATGACACCTGGAAAGAACATCCAGCCATGATTCGGAAATTCTTTGACAGACTGACTGATGCAAGTTTGACAATCAATTTATCCAAAAGTGAGTTCTGCCGTGCTTGTGTAACATTTCTAGGACATGTTGTGGGACATGGACAAGTTAAACCTATAGATGCTAAGGTCAAGGCTATCTCTGAATTTCCTGTGCCTGTCAGTAAAAAGTAACTGATGCGATTTTTAGGTATGGCTGGATACTATCGGAAATTTTGTTCCAATTTTTCTAATATTGCTGAACCCCTGGCAATTTTATTGAGCAAGAAAAACAAGTTTCTTTGGACTGAAAAATGTCAGGAGGCTTTTGATAAGTTAAAAGCCAAAAGTGCACCAGTTCTTACAGCTCCAAATTTCAGTCAATGGTTTAAACTATCTGTTGATGCAAGTGATGTTGGGGTTGGAGCAGTATTAATTCAAGACGATAGAAATGGTGTTGATTCTCCAGTGTGCTATTTTTCTAAGAAATTAAATAAGCACCAAAGAAATTATTCAAGAATTGAGAAGGAATGTTTGGCTTTGATATTGGCATTACAACATTTTGAAATTTACATTAGTTCAGCTCCTTCTCAGATTATTGTGTTTAGTGATCACAACCCCCTTACTTTCATTGACAAGAGGAAAAATAAAAATCTGAGATTATTGAGATGGATTTTGTTGTTACAGGAAATATAATATTACTATCAGGCACATCAAGGGAAAAGACAATTTAATAGCAGATGCACTTTCCCGTGTAAAAAAATATTATTTCATGTACACTTTGTACAATTCATAAGAGTTCTTCTTATGTAATTTTTTTTACCTCATATATAATTAACATATTGTAAAAAGAAAGCTTTATTATATAAATCTTTCTTTTTCTTTTATGGGGGGAAGTGTTATGTTTATGTAATTAAATTCTTTGTTTGTTAGTTTTAAATTTTTGTTTATATTTTTATTTTATTCCATTACATGTTATTGTAATGATAATTTTGTCTCCTGGATTTGATTTTATTTTTAGAAATTCAATTCAGTTCTGTTTGACCTGATAAACAGCCAGTAGTTGAAACACTGTAGCTAACTGCTGACCTTGATTCAGAAATCAGATAAAACATCACAACTATTCATAGACAACACATTGAAGCATCAGTCAGTATATAAATGAACTAAACCCCATCCTTCCAAATGAATCGACACAGCCAATGCACGAATTCATCTATTTTTAGCAAGAGGGTTGACCATGGTGAACAGAAGAAACCAGGGTATCAGGACCATTACCGCCCCCCATCAATTAGCACTGGTAAATCTAACACCCCAAACTGGTCAATAACCCCAATGTAAATTACCCCCAGGTCAATAATTCCCTGTGGTTCATTAAAAGTCCTAACTCTAATACGAATATGATTTAAGCTGAGATGGCCACTGGTTCTGGTTTGTTTGTAATTTCTCATGCTAACTGATCACAACTCTGAATATTCAATATTGAATATAAGACACTGTGGAGGTTATATGAGAAATTTCTTTTTAACTTGAATTGGAACTGAGACTGACCGCTGGTTCTGGTTCATCGATCTGAACTTGGAAGGGTTACTGTCTGCAGTTCATAATTTATGGTAAACAAACAATTATTGATTATTTATGTGGAATTGCAACCAACCTTAGTATTAAAATTCTAAGTCTAGTGCAGTTATTCTGCAGTGAACATTAAAGTAGCTTACTGAAAATGTATTATTGTTATTGCTGAAGCATGGATTAAATATGTCCTGAACATTAAATGATATTACTGAATATTTATTATTTGATATTATTATTTGTTATCATTATTGAAGTGCTGCAGTCTAGGTATACATGGCCTCTTACTAAACAGCCAAGCTGGTCTGGACCTTTTAGTCTTGTGGTATGTACGCCCAACTGAAACAAACAAACTGGGTTTCATTCCTAACCAGAACACTTAGAATTTGTCTACCCTCCTGTTACATCTAAACAGCCCGAGTGGCCGAGTGGTCTAAAGTGCTCACCATTACGGATCACTGCCATCTCACCTCTGTCTGCATGAGTTCGAGTCTCAGGCTCGGCTAACGTGGGCACGTGAGAAAGCCTGCCAGTAGCTTCTCGTGGGTCAGTGGTTCTTCCCGGGGTTTTCCAGGGTTCTTCCTCCACCAATTATACTGGCTGCCATGTATAGCCTATCTTATGCTGAAAAATGGCATTAAACCCTACAACAACAACATCTAAACAGCCAAGCTGGTCTGGACCTTTTAGTCTTGTGGTATGTATGCCCAACTGAAACAAACAAACTGGGTTTCATTCCTAACCAGAACACTTAGAATTTGTCTACCCTCCTGTTGTATCTGGGGCTTGTTTGACTCTCAGTAGCTGGTGGCTAGGCTGGGAATGGGCTTCGAACACTGAGAGTTGAATCTGGGTGACATCTGAAAAGGTCCAGGTAAAGGGAGATGAGTGTAGCGGTCTTGATATGAGGCCACTTACTAACCAGTCTTGCTGTTCCAGACCTTTAATCATGTGGTATGTATGCCTAATTGAGACAGACAAACCCAGTTCGATTCCTGACCATGACACTTTAAATCGTTCTCCCCAATATGCTACAAAGGCTATGATACATGGGGATAATTGATGCAGAAGGTAATTCATCAGGGAGTAATTGACCAGGGGATGATATAGCGAATAATTTGACCAGGGGTTGCAGAACGGTGGGCAATTGCCCTAGTTCAGCTCCCCACCTCCCCCCCAAAAAAGTATCAGCTGGTTTGTGTACAAACTGTCAACTCCAGTTAGTACTTTCCAAAGGAATTCCTGGCACAGACCACTGACTTGTGCTGCTGATGCAGGAATTATTGTATCTCTGTCAAGATCTTAATAGGATGATCTACATGACTGAAAAAGAGTGCCACTGAGCCATTAGTGTTATCTGCATTGGGTGCATTAAAAGGTGGTAGTGAAGAATCCAATCCATCACTGCATTTAGCAAACCGAAGAGTTGCAGAAACTCTCTGTGCATGGGAGGGAGATGAACTAAAATACTGCATACCCAATTGGACAAAATGCTTGGATGGTTAACTCAATTCACTAGAAAAAAAAACCACCTGATTTTTTTGGTTTTGTGAGGTTTAACACTATTTTTCAGCATGTTTGGCCATTCATGGTGGTCACTATATTTGGTGAAGGAAGAACCAGTGACACTTTGGAAGCTACTGGCAACCTTTCTCACATACCCACATTGGTCAAGTTCAGACTTACCTACATGTAGACAGAGGGGAGATGTGCAAGTAATCCCAGCTGAACGGAGAGAAGATTGTTTCTGCCCTTTCATGAATCATTAACTTAAAAAGTGTTTTTGGAAGAAGTTTTCCAAGTATGCTGCAGTTGTGGATGGCAAACTAAATCTGAATAGGGTGACGACACAGTTGATGATCTTAATGAACACTGAAGGGTTGATTCTAAGACTAAATGCCAGTGCATGGAACCAAGGCCAGGTAGACTGGGCCATGAAAATGTGCATGTATCAGATCTAAACGGATGGTAAACTTGTCCCCTTTAATTGGAAGTCTGACCAACCATACCATTTCCATTTTTTAACTTTTGGTGAATCCATGTAATTGTGGGGCTGTTTTTGTTCTATGACTGACAAGAGCTTCTGTTGACTTTGGGTATGCGTAAACCCTGGAAAAAAAACAAAGGGAGTTTGTCTTCCAAAATCTTTTCAAAGTTCTCGTGGTGAGTAACAAGCCCATCTACTGCTGAAACTTTTCCACCTTCTATGCATCAGATGGAACCTCTATCATGGATGGGGAAGACAAAAGAGATGGGGCTGGATAAGCAAAAAACCAAAGCCCATTCATAACAAGTTAGGTTGCCTAATCATTTCACAGTAAAAGGTCAATCCAAGCCTCCAATAAATGAATGGGTCTGGTGTCTACAGGCAGGTTGTCAAAGGGTGGTCTGGTGGTAAGTCATTGGTAACTGATGGGAGACTTGCTTCCTATATCCTTTATTAAATTGCCTCTGAAACTGAGGGTCCAGCTATCACCTGAAATTAGTTTGTAGTCAACAATACTGTAGCAGAGCAAGTTTGGCTTTCTCTCCTTTTGCCTATGATCATATCTCCACTATGGCTGAGGATGATGTGGCCTAAAAGAAGCAGTAAAAAAAGCTTAAGGCTCAGTTCTTGTACCAAATACTTCCTCACATCTTCAATATGGCCCCTGAACTGCAATGGAATACCAAATGGCAGTGAACAGAAAGCAATGGAATGATGAAGCTTAGAGTGGATAAAGGCTCTTAATCTCACTCAATCCAAACTGAAAGCAGCCATAAGGGGGTTGGCCATAGAGTGATGCATGACCCTGTTAATTACATGGCAATTTAAGCAGTGGATTCCCACACCCAATTACTGCTCAGCACACGCAAGTATTGCTCAACTTTACAGACTATAAAAGCAAAAAGAAATTTGCTGAAGATTCCCTATTCAACACATATGAAGTGACCACCATATTCTGCACCAACCTGAAGGTGGTGTCAAAATCATGACAATCCACCTAAAAAGAACACTGAGGTTGACAAATAGCAACAGGAATGTTCTTGGCCAAGCTCATTATGTTGGCTCTATATAAGTCTGAGTGTATGTGGTACTAGTGGGACAAAACTTATACTAGCAAGACTTTCTGAATTAACAGGGTCTTAGATTTTGTCTAATAGATGGTTGGAGATATCTCTGATCTTGACAGATTATGAAGCAAATCAAAGGGGAGATGTTTGTTCTCATCTTCAATGTCTATTAAATCATTAATCTTACAGGCCTGGCTTGCAGATGGAGGTGGCGGCACTTACATGGAGACAAAATTCTACACTTCTCCTAGACAGCAGCTTTGAAACTAAACTCAGCATGTAATACAATGCAAATGGAGAATGCCAATTGATAAAGGTTGTCTGTGCACTCACTATGATGGTTGTTATCATTGGGTATTGCTTCCATGCATGCAAAAATCAATCAGAGCTGCATAGATGAAGGGTCATGCCTTGGTAATGGTACCTAAAGATTGGATAAGCTGTGAAACAATGGGCTATCTGGCTAGACTGGAAGCTGGGAAAGTGACACAGTTTGTCTTGCAAGTATAGATTGCTGGAAGAGTGTCCAGAAGAAATGCTGAACAGTCCACTAGTAGAAAAGAACATCAGGCCAGGCATCTGTACTAGCTTGTTAGTAGTCAAAGCAGCAGCACATGAAACAAATGGCTGGTGAAATCTGTCATCAAAATCAGTGTTAAACTCCATATTCCCAGCCTTACATGTCTGAAGGCCCCTGCTTGGACATGTGGGGAGACCTGCAATAATAGGGCTGCTATAGAATGGGAGAAGAATTCCACGTCAACTCCAGGCTTGCATTGGCGAGACGTAATAAATGGAGGGAAAGAAACTCCCCTATAGCCAGTGGCTGTGACATCTTTCTGTGAACCAGTTTATACATCTGCAACTCTAGCAGTGCCTGAGGTGAGTGTACCATACATATTTCTGTGTGCATTTGTTCTCCTTATCAAGCTAACAGTTGCTGTAGACAAGATTCACATAATCTTGGCATCCCTCACTACTCTAGGTTTTGACAGTATCTTAGAGAGAAAACTCAACATGAAGATGATGCTCTCTCATGAGGTATTTAATGTCACCCATCTCTCTTTGCTTTTTAACAATATTCCCTGTGACCGTTAAGTGCAGTCTCTGTAGAGAGAGACAGAAGAACACTAAACTTGTACTAATAGATGGACAAGGCTATCCCATAAGATCACTGGGTCTATGACAAGTAGAGCTAAGAATAGCTGTCTCAGTTTCATTTCACTTTACAATCTGGGTTACCGTATATTGTGCCTTTCAACATAAGAATTGATCTACATGTCCCACCTCACATGAAAGACAATAAACAAACTTTCAAATTTCATTTCACATTACAATCTGTGTTATGCTGTGGTTTCCAATATGAGAACTGATGTGTATGTCCCATCACAGGCAAGACAATAAACAAAGTTCAAATTTCATTTCACTATACAATCTGGGTTATGTTATGGTTTTCAAGATAAGAGTTGATCTGTATGTTCCACCACTCATGCAACACGAAAAACAAATCTTCAAATTTCATTTTACAGTATATAATTTATAGTATGTTGTGGTTTTCAATAAAAAATTTTAATATGGAATAGAAAACAAATTTTTCAGTAAATGTCTCTTTTAGCATGTTCTGTAATTATTAGCTAATACTATTTCCATGCAAGAAATCTTTAGCTGTCTTATCTAGGGTAAAACATGGATACAGACCTACATTTGTAAAAACAATTTTCCATGAGGCTGATGATTCTTTTATTCATCCAATGTTTTTCTTTTGAAAGAATATATATTTACCTCAGGAATATTGTCCCCAATAATCTTGACAACACTGGACATTACTTGTGGACTGTTCAGGGCCAAGTACAAACTTTGTGTCTGGAGGTCTGAAACAAAAGGTAAATCTCACTTGTTTCAATGAGAGGAAAAGGTTAGCTGGAAAATTACTTTCAAGTAAACAATGATTTTGTGTAGTTATTTCTTAGCACAAAGAAGCAAACATCATGGATTTTGTGGTTGTTCTAGAAAATGAGCTACATGTGATACAGAATGCTCTCCTTGCCCATTTTCTTGCTCATACATTCCAGGTGATAAAAAAACTCAGCTATTTCTTAACTGAACTTGATCAATGGGATAAAACATTATCTTTGCTTTGCTTAACACTTGTTGAAGAAGAAAAATAAGTATTAAGAACTATAAAGCATTTGATACTGTCCCAATCCATTTGCATACAGTATCTGGTAACTATTGGTTCCACTTACTGCCTAAATTGATTTACTGTTAGGTTAGTAAGGTTAGAGAGAAAAGACAACGATCTTATATAAAGTACTGATGTGCCAGTATTACTGAAATGGAAGAATGTATAATCAAAATGGTTGATGATAATTAGATTTAAGTACTACTAACATCACTCCTTCATTCAAGTGAAAATGCTTACATGAAATAGGTAAACTTATTCTCTGCAATTTCCCATGGTTAAAACTGGACCACAGTCATGAACTATGTCAATCAATAATCAACACAAATGCAAACACTTGTAACTTTTATACAAAGATCACACATCGCTGATTTTCTAAGAAACTACTGAATAAATCTCCTGGTACACATAAATATCTGCCACATATATAATCCCAATATTGTAAAACTGCACAAGTCCAATGTTATCAAAACCAGAGATAAATAACTCCAACCTCTAAGAAATTATCTCAGAAGCTGCATTATCCGTTTAACATGAATCAGCCCAAAGGTCAATATTTTAAGATCCCTCACAAAATTTACTAATCTTCAACATGCTATCTTTTTTTTCCCCATATATTTTTTATAACCCGCTTTACATCTCAGTGGAAGTGTGATTTCAGTTCTTCAATGCACTGTTTGTTTAATGCCAAGTCAAATGGTTGTTGTTTGTCCACATACAAGGCAGGCACAAGGAAATGAGCAATTCAACTGTCTTTCTGCTTCACTAGTATCAGTGCACTTCAATGGCATTGTACACATCAATGATTGCCACAGACTGCTTGCTGCATTGTGCAAAAGGCCATTGGTCACCTTTCACTTCATATGCAGAATAACACAACCCATACAATTTGAATGTTACCATTCTAAAGCTATAGTGTTCATGCCACAGTCATCAGAATGTACTGATAGTGCAACATTATGGATGGTAGCTCCCTGTAAAAGATCATATCGATGTACTTCAGTAAACCACTTAACTTGTGTTGTTGGCTATGTTGGCTTCATCTAATGTTGTTAAATGTCCAATTTTGTTCATTTGTTGCCAGTTGTTTGATTTGTGTTGATACTGCTGGCAGCATTGTTTTAATAGCATTCAAGCAATCATTCACTAATTGCTGTCAGCATAATTTTATTCTCTGTATTTTTTAAAACTGAGTAAAAGTAATCCCCAAAATTAAATATCTATAAAAACTGCCAACTCTGACAGAGATAAATCCATGACAAAGTCTTGTTTAAAAACCACAAAAATTTATACTCAGGAAAATAAATGAAACCCCTGTATACTTTATATTCAGTATTTGTTAATACATCATTTTCAGTTGATTCCCAGGTGAAAAAATGTCAAGACTAGGCATTTTCTAAGTGTCAAGCACATGACAGAAGAATTTTGAATACTGAATTTTCTTTAAGAATTTAATGCACATTCACAGTTACAGGTTTCTAAACTGCCTCAACAAAATATCTTATATCCATGGCCACTAAGGAGTAAAAGCAATTGTCATAATGTAGAAATCATTTTGAATTGATTCTCCACCTCAATGTTTTTACTGAAACGGCACAATTATCAATCAATGATACATCGATGAATCATTTTATCTCCACTACTGATGTGATAAATGTACAAAAGGAAAGACACAAAATCTACAACCTCAGAGAATTCCACCCATACTAATACTTCTACCAATTTTTTTAACTGACTATTAATAAAAACATTCATCAAAACAAAATTTAATTTTGACTCTGTCTGTAAAACAACATTCAGCCATCTGCATACCTGCATCGTTACAGAGGTTACTCAAGTTGAGGGTCTTTGATGCTGGATCATATCTCTTGCTCATGCAAACCTTCAAAAACACAACAAAAGTTAATTTCTTTATACATGTACGGGTATAGTCTTGCTTTATATACATCATGATCTTTCTGTTCTCGAAATTATGCTATAATAAACTGTACTGGGGTGGGATTAATTTTAATTATAAAACTTATTTTATGCACCTTTTTTGTACAAAAAACTATTTTCTCAATGTAACAAAATCTTAGAACAAAATTTAATTATCACTCCAAAATATCTATATCATCAACACAATTAAACTCACATGCATCCAACACCATTACACTATTACATCATGA
Organism: Megalonaias nervosa; assembly: GCA_016617855.1. Taxonomy (NCBI): domain Eukaryota; kingdom Metazoa; phylum Mollusca; class Bivalvia; order Unionida; family Unionidae; genus Megalonaias; species Megalonaias nervosa. Next base: position 26,228 of record JAECUM010004487.1, read on the forward strand.
TCTAATACAATATGTTGCTTGAATCTGCTTACATGTGTCTAGTTTGTAGGGCCAAGAATGTTTTCTCCACCCAGGAATCTATTTCAACCAATACAAGGGATATAATTAGTTATTTCATTCTACAACCAATAACTGACATAATTTTTTTAAAAGTTCTCCTCAGTTAAATACCTAAGCAAGAACGCAGAAAACAAGGACAATGACACAGATGTCCCATCATCACATCTTTATTCGTACACCTCATGATGCAAATAGCCCAATATGAATTTAGCCTTTCTTCATGGAATTGTTCTTGGTGCAGCATGCTTTAAATGTTTCCATTTATGTGAAGCTTTGTCATGGCGATTGTAAATGGAAATTTAAAAAAAATATATACCATCTCCTTCAGGTTCAAAAATATATAGTACTTGGGAAGCACCTAGAACTGTACCAACTAAATTAACAGAGAAATGCAGTTAAATGAAACAAAGATTGAAAATATATATCAAGCAGCACATGCTCAAGAAACTAATTCAAAATAAATACACAGATTAGAAAAATGTTTTAACTGCCTTAAGAGTTTGACCTATATTGCATCATGGATTACATATTGCTCACTCAATCAAGTGGACATGAACAGAGGGGCAAGGGATTAAGTGCCAAATATGAGTAGTGAATGTCCAATCAGTCTGGTTGATTTCTGCTAAGTCTAGTGGAAATCCACACCATCTGGTGGAAGTCTGTCAAAAATTTTATTCCAGTCATACTGGGTTTTATTGCACCCTTTGCTGATTCTGTTGCATTTGCTCCTTGAGTCAACACCATAAACATATGGGAGAAACCCTGACACCTTAATCCTTAGTGTCAATTTTATATCATTAACTGTAAGAACTATACAGTGGTAACATTTCTTGTTGGGAGCCCCGGGTGGCAGAGTGGTCTAAAGTGCTTGCTTTTACCAATCACTTCCATAACACCTCTGTCCTGTCCACGTGTGTTTTAGTCTTGGGCTCAGCCAATGTGGGTATGTGAGAAAGCTTGCCAGTTGCTACCCATGGGTCTGTGCTTCTCTGTGGTACTGGAGTTTTCATGGGTTCTTCACCAGTTATTCTGGATGCCTATCTTGCACACAGAAAAGGCATTAAGCCCAAAAACATTGCTTGTATTTATCAGTCCCAACTAGGGATACATAAAAATAAATGTGCATAGTGTAGAAACAAATACAGGTTTCTTTGATATCTTGCCACCTGTGTCCATGGCAGAGCATATATTAGGAAAATTGTCTAGTTAAAGTGTACATGCCTGTTGATTGATTACATGTACAAGTTCCTCTCAGCATTTACTGATGTGGAAATTTATATACTGTTGTGCATCAAGCAGTAACTTTGAAGTTCTTTCTTAATTAATGGTATTTCATGTAATGGTTATTAATATGTCAAAGTTCCCCTTTAATGTCCATGCTATTTCCAAGCAATGAGTGACATTTTCCTTTAAGGTCAACTGCTATGCTTGTCAACAATGGCCAGTCTGGAAGGTGGGTAGTTAAAATTTTTTAGCGCGGTTTTTAAATGAAACATTAACTTCTGAAGGAAGTGTTTTTTGTTCTGGAAAAAAGAATTTTGGCCTGGGGCCCATCTAATTCAGATCGGGCCCAAATTGTATTCCAGGTGAAGTGCCCACTGAACTTGTTGAAAAAACAAATCTAATTTGCCTCAGAAAAGTTACCACGCTAATGAAATGCAGCCTTTTATTTTCAAGCTGTTGAAAGACTATTAAATTATTAATATGTATCCACATGCTACCTCTTACAATTTAATGAATAATAATTGCATTGTCCCTTGCTTATGCTTAACTTGATTCACTGCCTGATACATGTACATGTTGATACTTTCATCAGATAGTAAAACTGACTGAGGTATCCTTTTATTTTTTTATGATAACATGCATTTATACAAATGTATGTTGTTTCTTGAATATTTTATTACCATTACAAGAAAATTCTGACTACAACCATACCACTATAAATTGTTTACTGCAATGTTTGTCCAATGTCATCGACACGAATAAAAACATTTTGAAAAAATAAATAAATTTGGATATAATGAATTTTGGTTATAACATTATAAAATCCCAGTCCCCCTTGATTGTTATAAACAATCTTTACTGTAGTTTGACCATATAGGTGACCTACCTTTAACTTGTCAACATCTTCTTCTGTTATTGGAATATATGGTGGTGAAGAGGGTACAACAATGATGACAAGCTGAAAACATCAATACAATATGTACAACAATGACAGAGTTTATTAAAGTTAATTTATCCCATAACTAATCTTTCAAGCCTGGAATAGTGATCATATTGCTTTTTCTCTATTTGATTGCCCTCATACTGTAATCTAAAATATCTCCAAATCATCTTGCTTGTAAAGGAGAGTCTCAAATACAATGCAAAACAAAATTGTTGACACTGGCTTTGCTTAGGTATTTTCCTTATCAACTGAACAAAGTAACCTTTGCACCACTGTTCACAATCGATGAACAGTGTTGAACTGCACTAATGTTTCCTATTTGTTTGTTCAGAATATCAAAGTCTTGCAATGTTATTAATGAAATATAGTAAGCAGTTCTAAAATTTCACAGACAAAAATCACAGGTTCCATCTAGTTTAAAATAAATTGATTAGATATGCTGACCATTAATGAATTATTATTGAAGAAAGGAATAATGGATATAATGCTATTTTGTGATGACAGAAAAAAACAAACCTTGAAACAAAGTGCATTAATTATTTTCTGCTCTTCTCTGTGTAGCTGCCACTGCATCTTTTTTAGTTTACGTAATACCAAAAAGTGTTTGTGCATGGTCAAATACAAGAATTGACATATTTGAGCATTGTCAAAAATATGAAGTGACATATTCGAGCATGGTCAAATCAATAAAGTGGCATGCTTGAGCATGGTCAAATAAATAAAGATTATTGTTTGAACATGGTCAAAAACATGAAGTGACATGTTTGAGCATGGTCAAATAAAATAGGAACATGTTTGGGCATGGTATTAAAGTGACATTTGTTAACATGATTAAGTAAATAAAGTGACATGTTTGAGCATGGTCAAATAAAGTGACATGCTTCAGCATGGTCAAATAAATAACAATGACATGTTAGAGACTGGTCAAATACACGAAATGACATGATAAAATAAATACAGTGACATGTATGAGATTGGTCAAATACATGAAATGACATTCCATTCATATGTAGAGAAGAGCTAAAATATAAATAAAATGACAGGCGCTGAGAAGCAATTTGGCAAGATTTTGTATCATGCAACCTATCTTACTTTTTCTTTTACTGTCTATTACTTTTTCTGGGTGAGAAGACCATGAAGCCAAGAAAATGAACAAGAAACCTAAGACCATATATCTTACACTGTGATAAAAACATGCTTACAACACAAAACAAGAGTGAGCGCCATATATGGTACATTAAGTAAATGCTCACTGTTTAATAGTTCTCTGTGTAGGCACTAGCAGTGCATGGTTGACTGGAGATCAACCAATGGCTCAGGATTTTCAAGATGGCAACCACTACAGCCATACTGGATGTCAACAAAGGACCATTTTCATGTAGGATTAACCAGACATCATATGAAATCTTTAATTGAAAACCCCATGTTGATATGACCATCAATGCAGTAGGAGTAGAGATAAAATTCTGAAAATGGCCACTGTGGTGGCAGTATAGAATTTCGAAGAGGCACCATTTTCTTTTATGACCAACTAGGCCTTGGGATGAATGTATATGAAAATTCTCATTGCAATCATCCACATAGCCTCCTGATAAGTGAAAGATGGATGACAGACAGATGATGGCTGACACACAACACAGTTTTTGAACAGCAGACTGAGCAATAAATTGTTAAAATGACCAGAAAATCTATTCATGTCCATATATTAATACAAGACAACCAAAACTGTCTAGTACAAGTGATATTTGCATAATCATGATTATAAAGTTTTTGTCAAAATAAATCAAGTCTCAAAATCCCATAACATATAAAAAGCTAAAAAAAACGGACTATAACTGCCTGAAAAATTTACCTAGGTCACCTATATATTAATGCAAATATGCATGCCAAACTTTTGCCTAATTCAAATAATTCATGCTTAAATGTGCTTACATTTTTTATTTGCAAAGTCTAAATCATAACAGTTCAAAAGTATGAAAAATAAATATTTTTTAAAAAAGGTCAGTCACCAGAAGCTATGGAGGTCTTGGGACCATTCAAGTTTCTAAACATTAAATTTCATCTGGTTTGCCTCAAATGTTTTTCATCACATAACCTATAGTTTCCCCTCAGGTTAAGGTATAACATGGTTGTCACATTTACAAATATTTTAAACATATGCATGTGACAATGCATATAATTCATTTAAATGTTGGCACACTGACTCATAAAACTCAACCAAAACCTTAATGCAAGTTTTATATAACTGTGACCTTGACCCCCAAGAAAAAGTGGTAAGCATGCACATCATAGAATGAATTGTTTAAACTTTATAATGATAATCAAAGAGTGTACGAAATTTATGCAACTGGAAAACCTTAAACAAAACTGTCACAAACTGTTGACAGTGCTATCTTTCACCTCCCATAATACAGGCTATACAATAAAATGTCCAGGTGAGCAACATGGAGATTGATGGGCTCTTTTCAAAACCTCATCAAATTTTAATGGATTGCATTGTCAACAATCTATGATTAGAACCGTCCTTTTTTACCCCCCTCCACGCCCACCCCCCAGCCTATTAAAGCAAAGAACCTTGCACCTTCCCCCTTATAATAATTCTTTAAGTTTTGAGTAGTTATTATATGAACTGAGCATTCATGTTCATTTTGTTCTAATAAATAAATATATCTGATTTACCACCCTCCCCACTTCTCAATCAGCAAGTTGGATACATACCTTATATCCATTTGGCAAGGTGATTTTGCGACTTAGCATATTTAAGGCATCAGCACACTTTTTATCATGAACATAAAAGACTGCCTTCATTTGTTCGAAGTGGAACTGGAATAAATAATTATACAAAGCTAACTAATGTATTTTAACAAGAAATCTTAAACCATTAAAAAATACATAGAAAGTAATAGTAAAGAACTAGAATCAAATGCCTACCCAAAGAACAAATTTTTATTAGTTCTTTAAGACAAAATTGGGATAGTTAAAAGTTCACTGACTCAACAATAAACTTAGCTATTCAGATAAGCTGGGTAAAGGAATTGTGTCCCCATGACAGTTTCTTTTCAAATAATGTACTACTTACTTTTTCTTGTAGTCAACTCATTTGAAAGAATTAATAACCTACAAGAAATAATAAACACTGCACAGATATCCCCTATAAAGACCTTTTCATCTGCTAAAGAAAATATTTAAATAGATACCTGAATGTCTCTTTAATTATTTTATGCTTGACTCTTAATTAGTGGTTTTAACTATTTTATGCTGAACTATGAATTAGAGGTTTTATTATTTTATTCTTGACTGAATTGGTGAGTTTTTCAAAAGAAACAATTTTGATATTTCACTGAAGAGCATGTTTTAAAGACAGATGTTGATAACATTCTAACTAAAGAAGTTCATCCATCATTCTGTCAACTTCTTGGTACATTTATTAGCATCCTGATGTGTCATTCGAGAGATCCGTGTTTAAATCCCAATATGAACTTATTTTTAGGTTGATTTCTCATTTCCCTCAAAGTGAGGTTTTCTTACCTTAAATTAAGAAAGAGAACCATGTCACTACTGTGCAAATATACAAAACATACAGCTGACCTTACCGTAAGAAATCTACTACATGTACGTGTTATATGCTTTAGACAGCCAACCCAATAGTAGCATTAAAAAAGGAAATCTACTCATTCAACGTTAATAACAGAAATATTTCATCTCATACATGAAAACTCTGGTATTGTCACTCACTCAATGATTCATATTTATTATTCCCTCAATACAAGCAAATATTCACTATGCATTTGATAATTTTCCCTATATATATTTAGACTATAATGAAAGTTTAGAATGATGGAGCTGAACAGATCTCAATTTGCCACATGAGAATGTCATTTTGTACTTTGGTTCTACTTTCATAAAGTTTTGATTTACATTTTTAAAACAAAACTTGAGTGAATACTCCTTTTCTTTCCCTGATTTAAATTACAGAAGAACAATCCTATCTTATTATGAAAACTGTGCAGGATCAGTGAACATAAATGACAAGTATGACATTGAAATGTGTCTGCATAAAGATCGTTCTTGTCTTTTCTTGCTAAGTTGGCTAGGAATTTTATATTTTCCCACCTATGTGCAAGGTTTTCAATATTGATATTAGAACTGACTTTCAATCATACATTTTTAAAATTACAATCTGAGGTCACATTCATTTCTAATGATGATTAAGACTTGCTGGGCTTCAAACAATGGATTTTTTTTAACACAGAACGTTCACCTTTTTCAGAGTGTACAGAGACTAAAGTATAGTAATTACTGTATATATTTGCGTATAAACCGAAGAATTTAAGAAAAAAATAAAGCCTTGAAGAAGGGGGGTCGGCTTATCTGCGGGTCATGCAATTTTTCCTATTTTTACCTAGTCAAGCTGGGGGGGGGTCGGCTTATACACGAGTATATACGATAGGCACTGTTATGTACCGTATATACTCGCGTATAAGCCGAAGAATTTAGGAAAAAATAAAGCCTTGAAGAAGGGGAGTCAGCTTATCTGTGGGTCATGCAATTTTTCCTATTTTTACCTAGTCAAGTTGGAGGGTTGGCTTATATGCATACGGGCTTTACGCGAGTATATACGGTATATCATTTATGGTTTCTTCCATCTTATAAAAAGTGGCAGTACAGTGCCTACAATGCAAACAGGTATAGACTAAAAACTGAATTGCACCATTCTTAACATTTTGATCAAGTAGTTTATAAGGATTTACTTATGGTAGACATTACACATTGATGTCATGGAATTGTATAAATCTATGTGTGCTATACTTACATCAACTGGGCTGAATGGCACATCCAAACGACTCTGGAATATCTTAGAAAGATAATCTTTGCCTGTCTTTTTGCCATAGGGTATCTGCAATAAAAGTGCAAGCTGATCAGGCAAACATAAAGTAAATACATATATCCAAATCTCTGTGAAGCTCAGTCTCTTCCACTGTATGATATCAATGCCATTAATAGCAACTACATGATTATAAAGCATTCCAGTTAAAAATTCTGTGGAAGCTTAAAGCCTGCTTTTGTGTTTGATATAACACAAATTTACTGAAAAGATAGGTGTGTGTGTGTGTTGGATTTTAAACATAGCTTTAAAAAAATTTCAGTCATATTGCTATGATGTCTGCAGTGAGAGAGTTTATAGTGATGTCTAGCACTGGGGCATCATGCTGTAGATACGTAGCATCATGTCCCACCCAGTCACATTATCCTGACACCAGAACAACCAGTCCTAACATTAACCTCTTAATGCTGACACACCAAGTGCAGCAGCTGCTAGTACCATTTTTATAAGCCTTTGGTAGGATTCGTCCAGGGTTCGAACCTGTGACTTCCTACATCCGAGGCGGATGCTCTAACCACTAAGCCACTGGAGCAGTCAAGAAAAGACATGAATAATCAAACAAAAAAAGAAAACAAGATAAAACTGCAGTCTTTTTAATTGCGGAGTGTTGAAACCTGTTCCAAGGGGCCCCCAAGTGGCTCAGTGGTCTAAAGCGCTCACTGTTACGGATCACTGCTATCTCACCTCTGTCTGCGTGTGTTCAAGTCTTGGGTTCAGTCGATGTGGGTGTGTGAGAAAGCTTGCCAGCAGCTTCTTGTGGGTTGGTGGTTCTTTCCGGGGTCTTCCAGGGTTCTTCCTCCACCATTTATACTGCTAGCCATGTATATAGCCTATCTTGTGCTGAAAAATGGTGTTAAACCCTACAACAACAACAAAACCTGTTCCAATATGCTTAATGTATAATAAACTTTGCAAATTATCCACTGTACAAGCCATTCCAGATGTAAGATAAGCACCATTTTCATTTAGGATCAAACAGACTGCAAAAGAAGTCTTTTGGTAAAAATCCATGTCGATATGACCATCCATTTAGGAGGAATATTTTGAAGCAAAATTTTCAAAATGGCCATCATGGTGGTCATATTGGAAGACAGATTGGCACTATTTTCATTTGGAACCAACTCAACATCCTACCAGTTCTTCTAGAGAAAACCACATGTCAATATGATTTTTTGTTTAGGAAGAGCAGCCACAAGAAGAGTTTCAAGACGGCTGCCATGCTAGTCATACTGGATATCAGATGAGCACCTTTTTCGTTTTGGACCTACTAGAAAGCGTTAAGTCTTTTAGTGAAATCCCAATGTCAATATGGACACTCATTTAGGAGGAGTAGTGATAAAATGATTAAGATGGCTTGTATGGTGGCCATATTGGAGGTCAGATCAACATCATTTTCATTTTGAACCAACTAAATCAAAAGCAGTCTTAAAGTGAAAACCTGAACATCAACATGACTTTCTGTTCAGAAGAAATAAGGTATTCAAGATGATTGCCATAGTGGCAATATTGGACATTCAATAATCACCATTTTCATTTAGAACCAACTAAACTTCATACAAGGTCTTTTAGTGAAAAGCCCATTTTGATATGATTATTCATTCAGGATGAGTAGCAATAAAAAAAAAATGATTTTCAAAATGCCACTGCAGAGGCTATACCGGATGCAATGTCTGAGTGGAACACTTTTCATTTAGGACCCATTAGACACAAAAGGTCTTCAAAATTCATGTCAATATGATTTTCCATTAAGGAAGAGTAGTGATTAAAATACTTTAAAGATGGCTGCCTTGATAGCCACACTGGACCTTGAATCAGCACCATTTTCTACAATTATCATGTACTTCTGAAAGAGGGTCAGGTATAAGGTGAAGTTGTGTGCATTTACGACAAGCACAATGGAGAGAATATTGGCATACCTCTATGCTACTTTCATGTATTGTGACTGAAATTTGTTTATATGTGGTATTTGGGAAACTGCTGATTGAAATGGCTGTTCGCATATGCTCTCTTGCAATTTCCCATGCACACATACACAGACAAAATTTATTACATTTATGCACATAACTGTGGTAAATCTAACTTGATTCTTTGTCAGCTATTCATTGATTCAACAACTAAGCTGAAGAAGTTCAACATACAACATGCACACACAGGCCATATATTAGACCAATACCTGCACATATGCCATATGTACAAGAGGACAACTTGAACTGGAAACTTGTTGACTGCTGTTGGGCTTTAATGCCATGTTCCAGCACACAATAAGCTACACAAGGCATCCAGAATAACTGGTGGAGGAAAAACCTGTGGAAAGCCTAGTAAGAACCACTGACCCACAGGAAGTGACTGGCAAGCTTTCTCATATACCCATATCAGCTGAAACTGAGACTCAAACCCATGCGGTGAGATGGCAGTGATTGGTAAAAGCGAGCACCTTAAACCATTCTGCTACCTGGGGTCCAGGAAATGTGTCGACTAGTAAAGACCCTAGTATGTATATCAATAATAAACTTGAACAATCATGACAACTTTGTAAGTAAGAAGCAATGTCCTATATCAATTTTATTTTCAATGGATTGTTTAAGGGTCAAAGCAGATTTCAACTGGATCAATACCTACCATAATCTTGAACCATGTCGAGTCTGTATCAGTGTTGACTGGTAAACCCAAGCGTTGAAATAAACCAGTTCTTTCATCTGAGGAGAAATAGTCAATGGTAGTATCATTTTATGGATGTACATTAGCTAAATACCAATGGCTCAAACTGTCATTGTGGTTAAATTACAAGGATACAAAATTGCCTCAACTGACTATACATTAAAACACACTAAAAATAAATCTCTTGGAATGACCAAAACTTATTTTGCTTTATCCATAATACATTCCAGCCATATTATAATGAATATATACACTTCAACAGATATGTCAATTCACTTTGCATGAACCATACATTCAATGTACCTGTGTTTGTACCTAGCCATATTGTTTCAGTGTCTCATTCCACATCTTACAGTTTCCAAAACACCTCTCTCACAGACCTGCCAACCCTGTCGAGTCCGTCTCAGTAAGGCAGCTGATTGATCTCCGTAAGACTGACCAGTTTTCAGTAAGGTGTAACAAAATATCAATAACTGCTATTGTGAAGCTGGAAAATGTAAGTAAAAGTTCTACGCAGCAACGATACGCATTACGTTCAACTGAAAAGTCTGTAAAGTACGCATAGACTTTATTTACCAATAGTACAGTGGCACAAACTTTAGTTCCAAACCCTATGCAACTCAATGGCTTGTTGCTATCTCTCAACTTGACATAATTCTTGGAAATTCTATTTCTATTTCACATGACGATGGCAATTATATCTACCGCCACAAGACATACTCAAATTGGCATGTGATGTCCAATAAACATAACTGTGTCCTTTCCAGCTTTTATTCACAAAAATCTGAATACTCCTTTTTATTCTTCTGTGCTGATTATTAACACTTTTTTAGAAGCTTATTTTTCCTTTCATCTTAAAAAAGCATTGTTTTCTGGACGCCATTTTTAAAAAATTCTATAATCAACAGTTTGATCATGCAGACGCTTTGAATGAACAAATAGGTGCAGTTTAAAGCATATGAGGTGCTGCTGTAAAGTTAGTCTGGTTTCCTGACTAATTTTACTAATTCTAATATGAAACCCTGATCCATATCAAACACGGATGAACCAATTAACCGGATTTTTCGGCAATGATCATTTTTCCGTTTTGCTTGTATGCCATAAGTTTGTATTTTAAGGGTAATTTTCTTAAGACTTACGGCAAAATTGTAAGAGTTGGCAGGTCTGCTCTCAGCCTATGCAAACACCATACAACACGAACAATTGCTAAGCACTTGAGCACTTCAAATATAAACTCACAATGCCATTACAGTTAAAGCCAGAATTATATGACCCTAAAATTTGTCCTTTATGAACATAGCTGCTTTATGTAGAGGTTACATGTGGAGTTCTTAAGTGAAGATCTTTATCAGAATGTGTCATTATATGTAGGTGTCTGCCACAGCAATTTTTACTGCATGGAAAATTACATTAATGATACAAGAAATGTCATAAATGCACATTAAAAATGAATACATGCTATGAAAGTAACCAGAAATTTTCTTTTGAGCATAGACAGAAACTGTTTATAGCACAGAAAGAGACATGACTGTTTTCAGCATTCACATATACCCAACCATTTGAAATTTTTTATATCTGGAACACCTTAATCTGGCACTATTATGTCAATAATTTACAAGATTCAATGCATCACCATTTGTTTCCTAGTTGAAAATGTCCATGTTTCAAATAGGAATAAACACTATTTGCTATATCCCAGGGTTGAATAAGAGGCCCAAGTAGGCGATAGACCACTTGCCTGGCAGAAATTTATGTAACAGTCATATGCAAGAGGACCAAGTAGGCCACAAATCACTTGCCTGGCAGAAATCTATGTAATAGCCAGCAAGAGCAGAGGTCTTGCTAGGAATTTAAAAGAAGAAGTCCAAGACTCCTATTTTGGTAACAATTTGAGTCCCACCAGCAAAAGTTGCAGTCCCCTCTCATAAGCATATTGGGCACACCTGAAGTAGCTAAATGTCCATATGAGAAAAACCAGTAGTTGTCACCAAGTTTAATTTTCCAAATGCTTTACACTGCCAACATAGAGCTCTTGTTTGTCCATCAGACTGAGACTGAATTTTGTCAATTCAATGAAAGGCCTTATTCCAAACACTAAGCCAGGCATTACACACTTTCTTACACTTCCCTACTGTTCCACCCTGTCAGTTCAAGCAACTTTATCACTCTTCTGAATCTCATTACAATCTTCGACAATTTGCCATTTAACCCCAAACTACTAATCAAAATTTGCAAATGGTATTTTGCCTACATCTCAATGTGTCTTAATTTCAAGGTCACACATGCGCTACTTATTCGGCTAAACTAGGAAACGAACACAATAATGAAAGCTAAAGTTGTTCATTTGAAGTACTCTCATAATGACCACATGTAAATCTCTGGGTCTTTCTGCCTCTGGATTCAGTCATTGTAAATATCAGCACATTTTACCACCACTCAGCAGCAAGTCGAAATCTTTGAACTTGCCACCCAGCTATTTTGTCACGTTCTTTCCATGTACTCTTATACTGACATGTACATCTGAGGGTCTTTCAACCAGTGAGTTCTGTTATTGTAAATATCAGCACAGCTAAAATGATCAATTGATCAACACTTTTTCCCACTAAGCAGGTAGCTGAAGCAGGACTGGCAAGCCTTTGAATTTGCCACCCAGCTACTGTGTGCATACAGAGGACTCCTGCATAAGTGATTTTCTGCATCCCAGGTAAAAAATTTGCATCCAAATACAAGTAATTAAGCATTTCAGAGACCTCTGAAGAGGCCCAAGCTGGGAACAGATCACTTGCCTGACAAAATTCTATGTAATAGCCATATGCAAGAGGACCAAGTCGGCCACAGATCACTTGCCTGGCAGAAATCTATGCAATAGCCATATGCAATAAGAGGCCTAAGTAAGGCACAGATCACTTGCCTTGCAGATATATACAGAGATGCTCCCAGGATTTTATCACAAGTGGGGAATTCCCCCCTTGTCCCAAAAATAACGGGGGAGTTGAACAAAATTGATGGGGATGATGAAACAGTCATACTTCAATATTTACATAACACTTCAATATACATCTCTCTTCTTTCCTTATCTACTCTGTAAGACCCCTATTAAAATCAAAATCTTCAAAAGATGTTGCCTCTAGTTGTATAAGTATTAATCTGTTCATTGTTTCTCAGCCTAATCAGTTTCATATCTGTGCATAAATATTGTTCTGTACCGTGAACACCCTTTCACAGCTCACTGGAATTTTTCACTAACACAAGCTCTGCCAAAGTCAAACTTTCTTGAATTAGCACACTACTGACTACTATGATAGATTCACTATTCCGTAATGATGTATTAGGATTTCAAGTCCATTAATGATATAGTCTACTTGTTCAAACAGAGGTATTTTAATCAAATAAATATCTTTACTTTTAAATTTCATTTTTTATTCTTATTTATTAGATTTATCGTAACCTTTATATTAGGGCTTTATAATTCTGTAGCACGTAATCCTGCTGGGCAAAACTGTAACTTGAAAAGAAACAAAAATAGCACTTTACTTTTAAACTGTATGTTAATTTCACTTGTTTGTCTGCCTTTTCTATATTTAATCTCGAAATACTGCTATAATGAGGGCTAACCATCATGACGTCTGTTTTGGTCCATCCAGCATGTAGATCAGATTTGAATTTAACGCCTTTTTTTGGTTTAAAATCACTCACTGGCATCTCCTTTAATACTTTCCCAGCTCTGATATACTTCCTGACTTAAAAAGTAAATTGCCTTCATTACTATGATGAACCAGCATTTGCCGAGCTAAATCGTCATCTATAGATTAACAATGCCAGGAATCTGCCATTTTGGGTCTTCTTGATAGCCTGTATTATCAACACGCACTTGTAAAACTTCCTTTTTGCAATGTTCAAACTTTGACACAATGCTTGTTACGGGGTCCAATGTTCCAATCAAATTTAGAAACACAACCATTCGTGTTAAGCCGAAGAAACCAGAGATGTCACCAGTTACAACAAAATACATGTCGCAACAAGTGCTTCAATATTTTTACCATTTCTATAAGTACTTTAAGGGTGAACTGCTGAATAAAGTTGTATACTGCGCCGAGTACATTTTCAGATGTGTGATCTGAAATTAATTTGCGAGAGTTCTCATGCATTACTGCTTTCCAAGTGCGCGAATTCATACAAATTTTGTGTGAATCACGCGATTGTGCGCCCTGGGAGCATCTTTGTGTGTGTGTGTGTGTGTATATGTATGTATATATGTATATATATATATTATACACACTCGCGTATAAGCCAGTTCGCGTATAAGCCCACCACCCAACTTGACTAGGTAAAAATAGGAAAAATTGCATGACCCGCACATAAGCCGACCCATAAGTTTACGACTACATCACAAAATGCACAAAGTGAGTTCTAAATACCGGTACATTTATTTAGGCAAATCACATTACTAAAATAAATATTATCTTCAAACTTAACGAAAATGAAAGTAAGAAATCTAATTTATATGTTGAAATAAAAACAATATATCTTCAGTGTTAAATAATAATTGAAATAACGTCCTCATACTAAAATCCTGAATTATAAAAGTTTTATCACATTCAGAATCCTTCAAAATCTGGCTCGGTATCGGAATTGCCAAACAGTTCAACACTTGGCTTCTGTTATGGGCCTGCTGTCATCGTATACATCATCACTGTCATCAGTGTCATCCGATAGTGTGTCGTTCTGCTTCTCATTCTCCTCGTCATTGTCTGATTCAAATATGGCATCATCCTCAGTTCCATCCATGGCATTGCTGATACAGCACTTTGGAAATGATTTGGCAATCATGTCCGATGGAATTGAGTCCCATGCGTCTTTGACCCACTTGGCGACCAAGCACAGTTATTATTTGCTTCTGCATATTCAATAACTTAAAGTTTGAATGCTGCATCATAAGCAGAATGCTTTCTTTTACTTCCAACACTATTCATTTTATCTGACTGAATATAAACTTCAGGAAAGATTAAACTGAATTACTTTTTGACTGTGGTAGTATCCTATTTATACCTTATCCTGTAATTTTTCCCATGGGTGGTTTGTTATCAATTTGTGTTGGATAATTATTGATCATTGTTTTGGGGGTTTTTTCTCGGCTTTTTTAATTGCCGGTAGTGTGATACAGTTGACCAAAATATGATTGGTTTTCAGCGTGGACATTGTTCAAGTATTGTGACAGTTATAACTTTGAGCAGAAACCATGTCCACTACCTTATCTCATTAAACAATACATCTGAGAGTTGGTATATATTAGTAAATTCAGTGGTATTGTGCTACAAAATCCCTGAGGCATTTACCACAGATTAAGCGTACTGGTACTTACTGTACAACACTCTACAACTAACAAACCACTTTGCTATACAAACAACTAAACAACAGTAGAAGATAAACTGTGGCTGCCTTTTACTTCTAAAACACCTGTCAAAGAAATCCCTCAAATTATATTTTTAACAATTAATCACGCTGACTCGTATGTGCTACTTGCCTGTTATTTACCCTTCCTAGGCGCATGTGCAACAGACCCCTGTGGAGCCTCTCACTATGGTTGCTGTAAGACTATCGTACATGTACATGTACATGACTCTCCACACCAAAATGGTTGTGTCGTAAATACCTTCAGTATCGTAATTCTTAAATCTTTTTATTTACCGTAGTTTCTTTTCATATTAACACTGAAATAAGCTAGCGTGCATTTGTACGGTACCGCAGAGTTTAATGATTACTGATTAGTTGAGGGTTAAATACTTCACTGAGAGATTACTAATATGGCGGTTCTTTTGGAAAATACACATACCACCGTGGCTCAAATAACATGTATGGCTGCATTTTCTGGTGGGTGGACATCTGTCAAATAGACGTCAAGTATGGTAATACATGTTTTTCATTCCTTATCCTACCAGTAAAGTTAGAAAAATACTTGTTTCACTTCAAGACAGCACATATCACATGAACCACGTGGCATCATTAGGCATGTGATCTGATCTTCGGCGATCGACAGTAACAATAAATACCAGTAATCGAGAAGAAAGCTCTAAAATTTTCAAACTTAGACCTTGGCCCGCAGATAAGCCGACCCCCCTTCTTCAAGGCTTTATTTTTTTCCTAAATTCTTCGGCTTATATGCGAGTATATACGGTGTGTATATATATATATATATATATATATATATATATATATATATATATATATATATATATATATATATATATATATATGTAACTGCCATATGCAAGAGGGCCAAGTAGGCCACAGATCGCCTGCCTGGCAGAAATCTATGTAACAGCCATATGTAAGAGGCCCAAGCTGGGAAGAGATCACTTGCCTTGTAGAAATCTATGTAATAGCCATATGTAAGAGGCTCAATTAGACCGCAGATCACTTGCCTGGCAGAAATCTATGTAACTGCCATACACAAGTGCAGATGACAAAGAAAATGTGGCTTAGGGAAGAAAAAAATTTAATTATGTAATACTTAAATGCTATTACTGCATTGTTATCTCTTTTACTGTTGCTAGTTCCCAGACTAAGTGAATGTTCTCTTCCAATTTGTAACAGTAATGCAAATGGAGGTCAAGCACAAAATCAACATCATCCCAGTCTGATGCTTTGTTACTTCCAAACAGTCTTGGACTAGGCCTGAGAATGAATGGATATCCAAGTGGAGATGGAGGAGAAAAATCAGGCCACAACAGCAAGAAAGCATTACTTAATTAAAATTAGTTTTATCTCCAAAAATACATTTAAAAGCAGTATTTTATCACCTATTACTTCACTGCTGACTTTACCAGTCCAGTAAGAATCTGAAGGTGCTAAAATAAGCTGTCGTAGTGAACTTGTCATCTGCTCTAAGTTGGGTGTTCTACTAAAGACTGGAAGATGGCTTTACAACTTGTTTTACTGATGAAATTAGGTCCAACACATAAATGCCTTCTCTACTGCATGACAGTGAATGAAGGTAGAACAAAGAGAAGGTGGAGACTGCCAGAAGATCGTTTGCATTACATTATCCAAAAGAAATTAGTTCTTCTCCCTTCTGATATATCCAAACAGAAACATTAGGGCCCTAGCCAAGCAAAGGAGACTAACTTGATCATGTCCAGCACAGATGACTCTGAGACTACAGATAATAAACTGGTTCACTGTCTACAGAAGATACTGCTATTTCTTGGCTAAAAAACCTGGTTGTCAAAAAGGCAAAACCAAATCATACTTGCCTACCCAATGATAAAGCATGAATTTAACTCCTTGCTGATGCTAGGGTGAAAAGGAAGACTGTCTTAAGCGTAATGTTTTCCAAGGAAGCTTCACTGACTAAATAATTCATAATGAGGCTTAGATAATGACCAAAGAACACATACAAAGGCATTAAAGACCAAGAAACTAGTTTCTGAAGCTCAAAGAATTTGATCAGTTCTAAAATTTGAATTCCAACCCTAAAGTGGAGCCCATACAGAATGGTTGGTAATTTAGTATTCAGTATGGTCAAAAAGCAAACCACTGAATAAAAGCACTGCTATATATGTCTAGGAATAAAAGAATTCAAATAATTGATGAATTGTAACAGCTTTACCGGAGGCAGAAGGACGATTCTGGTCAAAACGTCTGTCCATCCTTCCTCGTCTATTTGGTCTGGTATATGGTGAACTGTGGTAAAAACAAAAGTATCTTCAGAAACAATGGCATTAAACACATTTATGAACTAATTCTCTACAGCAAAACTGATGAATCCTACCCTTGACTAGGTTTACATCATGATCAAAATAATCACCAAAGCTAATAATTCTTCGTGTTTCTCTTCAACTCATAATAAGCAACTTCTGCTCAATCCTGGGCAAACAACAGCTTACCAATACTTTCTCATCTCAATCAGCCTGCGTTCACACTAATGCATCAAACAATGTTGTTGCTGAAATAAGTTTATTACCTAAACTGATAAACTAATTAATTAACTCACCCATTAGACTTACTGCAAAATCATGAAAACTAATTTCAAAGGTTGTTGCAACTATCAGGCGATGCTTTAGAACAAAAGAAAAGGTCCCAAAAAGCCAAATATCAGCCACATGGATTATGGATTATACAGTATCTGACAAGCAGACTTGTGTAGTATTGTAAGAACATAACCTACTGTATATATCGAATTATAAGATGACTCAACTACATGTACAAAGTTGAGCCACCCACCTTAACTTCAGCAAAGCAAAAAACTAATTTCTCTTTGATCTTCCTTTAAGTTGAGTGTATTTTCCAAATCAGATCTGTCTGTAATGGGTGATTTGTCGTCATTGATCCACTTTGGAAAAAAACAGCTAAACCGGGTAGATAGACAGGATAAATAATAGTGTTGTTCCGATTATCAATTATAATCGATCATCAGTTGGTTGAGCAAACCAATAAGATAATCGATTGTTAAACTCAATAATCGATTATGTGTTAAGGGAGACTACTTTGTTTTAGTTGCATGCAAAATACAAAGGTTAGTCAAGCTCACATGTAAATGGTAAGCTAAATAGGGCTTCCAATCCACTCAAGTGCACCTGAATTATTTATTCCCTTCACAACTTACAAATATAAAACCATACCATATTCTGTAGGTGCAAACTTTCATGATTAGGAACATATAGTCATGATTACATAATTAAGCTGTTAAATTGTTGAGCTGATTAATTTAAACACATTTTGATGATTTGTTTCAGTTTAAATGTAAAATCCTTTGTAGCATTTGTAAATAATGACAAAGAAGAAAACCATGTCCTTTTGTACTTTAAATTATAGACACATCACATATAAATGAAAGGATTTGGAGGATTGCAACAGTATTTCAGTTACATAAGACTGATCAGCCATGAAAGGTTGCTTTCATTTAAAAAAGTTGTAAAACAAAAATAACACAACACAACATCAAAATGTAATATTTTTATCAGGTTGAAGTATACATGTCATTACAAGAGATTACTTCTGTACATTTATTAACATTTTGAACATTTTGAGCAAAGATATAACTATAACAAAAAAAAAATTGAAATTTGCTCTTAGTAACCGATTACAATTGATTATCAGTTGGTTAAGTGGAACCAATTATCGATTATGAAATTCTGACCGATTCCCATCACTAATAAATAAAAACAAAACCAGTGGAATATATCACAAATAAATTGATGGCTTACATTTTGTCCATCTTCATGTATTAATATCAATAGAAATACATAAAGCTCAAGATTTTAAATCCGTTTATATGATAAATCCATGAATTTGATCCTAGGTCACATTCATAATATCTTTTAATATGTTAATTCCAAACATCTCATCAATAACAAGGAATGTAAACTCCAAACCATCATGATTCACAGTAACCTACATGTATAAAAATCACTGTCTCATGTCATCTGATTCAAAATAAAAGAATTCATCCTCATCTGCCGAGACAGCAAATAAAGTTCTGAATTCCTCCACCATCATCCTCCATCCCATCTACAGCATTGGTAATACTCCATATTGGAAATGATTTTACCACAATCTCCAAAGGAAACTCCTCCTATGCATTATTCACCCACCGAGATACTACATTAATTCCTGGATGTTTCAGATTTCTTTCTTTCTTAATCCTTTAAGTCCATCTATGAATACAATTGTGCCCCTGCTTCTGCATATTTGCCTTAAATGGCTTGTTTAGGCAAACATCTTATGGATGCATTACAGGAATGTGCCACCAGGAATCAGAGCTGGGTATGTTCAATGTTATTACATCTTCAATTTGACAGAGTGCATCAGATGTGCTCAAAACATGTCCCACACAAGCAACAATGCACCTGGTCTAGTGTTCCTTTTCCTTTCAATCCAAACTAAACAAGCTGCCCATGCCATAGAGTTTAACATTTATAACCACGCCACTTGGCATCTTTTCTTTTGACAGTCTTGCATTTAAATGCATTTAGCAGCTTCAGTATCATGCCATTCAGTAAACAACTTATAATTACAGTTTAATGTTGTTGCTCATTTCCCAAGGTCCTTATTGTCACCAGTTTTTGTAAACTGGGCGTACAGTAAATTTCATTTTTCATTCATATTTCCAATTTGTGCCAGATCAAAATTGTGGTTTCCTCTCATTTACAAAACCTTTTCAAAAATACCTATATCAATATGCAATTTCTGGGTCCCTGCCAATGTGCCAGTCTATGAGGTCCCATAAATCATACACACCATCCAGCGGAGACTTTAAATGATTTAACTCTGTTAATCTTGGCAGTAATCTAATAGTGTTTCCAGTGATGCCCATTTCCATGCTACTCCTGAGCCCACTTGTTGAACTAACCTGCCATTTGCATAAGTGATTTCCATTGCTCAAATTCTCTTCAGATGCCTGGCATTATCCCCTATAGCCAACTTTTTCTTGTGCCCCTCAAATACCTGTTTATCTGACACAACAAATTCATGTTCTGCACCAAAACTGTTTTGTTTTTGTACAAGTCTATAATTTTAACCTAAAATGCTCCATTATAAGCATAATGCATATTGGTGAAGCCAGCACAGTTTAGCAACTCATGTTGGACCATTATTTATGTTGAGACTGAGCTTGGGGTCTGTAAGTGACACTTTGATCATACAGTCTGTGAAATCACGTTAAGGCCATGGGTTTTTACTCTTCATAATTAAATCAGGAAGCATTACAGGAAAAATGCATATTGGAGTAATTTTTTGTATTAAAAGCTAAAAATACAAAATACAAATTTCAAACAATTTCTTAGTAATGGCACTCAGTATATAACATGCCATACAATAATACAGACAGATATGATACAAAATAGCAAACACTTTAACATGGTAATGCTAACAACAAACTCTATATCAAATATAGCAAACTTGCTCCCAAATACTAAAGAACTTAAATGTGGCAAGGATTAAAAATAATTCTATGCAAATAAATTTATAAAAATAAATGTAAAATTTACTATATATGGTTTTTACAATAAGTACATGTACATTCTCACTGAAGCAAAATAATATTAGAAAAAAGCACAATTACTTGCAAATATCTATAACTGTGTAAAAAAAAAACTGTGATCCTTTAGAAGCAGTCGTGCCTCAGTGGTTAGAATGGCATACCCGCAACTGAAAAGGTGTGGATTCAGTTCATAAAATCAAATAAGTCTGCACAGACTAACCTGGTATGTCCTTGGGCAAGGAACTTTACTCCAATTGCCTCAGCAGGTCATACCATTGAATAAGCCTGCACTGACTAACATGGCATGTCCTTGGGCAAGGTACTTTACTCCAATTGCCTCAGCAATAGATAAGCTACTTGGGTTGCTGTGCCATAAAACACCCAATCAAACCTCCAGTACAGCTTTTCACATGGTTTATGCTAGGCCACATTTGTAGATTTTCTCTGACAATAAAAAAATTAGGTGATCTTGCATATGACTGACTAAGATTGTAACCACTCTACAGTCCACATTTTGAATCCAAGTTTGATCAAGCTTGGAATATATGCTTATGTCAAATTCGACAAGTGAGATCCATGGATAATAATGAGATTCTCTTTCAATGGATTGCCAGTTTATTACAGCCCATCAGTCCAAATTATTTGTATCCTACTTTGATCAAACTTGGAATATTTGCAAAGTGGTGGGAGAATGTGTTTGTAAAGCTTCATGGCAATCCTCAAAGTAGTTTAAGAGGGAAATAGTTACATGCTTGGGTTAATGTGCAGATGGACAACAGAAAACAGGCCATTCCATATGCTCTTCTGGTCTATTACCCATATCTGTGACAAAACATAGTGGTCAGCCTAGGAGAAATCAGGAGATCTGTGAAATTTGATCAGGAGTTTTGACTTCAAATCAGGATGAATTTCATCTAATTAAGTTTTAGCATGCAAATGGACAAAACTGACAAATAATGAACAAATTTTCTTTCCCTCTTCTAAAATATGCAAGTCATCTTCACATCAACCCTGTCACAGTCACTTGTTTCCTTTTATTCTGTCCTACATGAAGCACTTTTAGATTTTCTAAGTATCAATGCAAGGATTATATTCGTGGTAGTTTTCATCACTACCTAGGATTCCTCTGGAGTCTGCCTGAATTTTCCTCAGAATAGAAAATGTCCTCTAATGAGTCCATGAAGAAGTTTAAATTGCTACATGCCTGTGGGTAGATTCAGGTTGCCAACTGCTTGACAAAACTGCTCAAGTTCTTCTGACAATCTACTTTACAAGAATGACAGAACATATATTCTTGTCCCTTGGACTTGATTCCAACCAGTGGAATTTCTGCTTCCATCCATTATTGAATTTCATGTGATATATCATTTATTTAGATTTTGGCATTTCAGCATAGGGGTATAATACAAATTTAGATACCCTCAACAAAATTTAAATACTAAAAGTGAAACTGACCTGTTTTATGCTACTGAAGCCAAACTGACCCATTTTACGCTACTGGAGCTCTTCAGTAATGACTAATCAAACCATACTGGAGCTCTTCAGCAATGAATAATCAACCCATAACCCATTAATGTCTTTAATCCTTTCTGAATTGCTTCTGATCACACATAATCTGGATAAACCTTAAACACTGAAGTCAAACCAACCCTGCTGTCACGGAATTGTATAAATCTCTCTATTTGTTAAACACATGTACTCAGGTTTCGTTTTTTGTGTACAATGATACCCGAGGGTGATTTATGTATATTGTATATTTTTTCGAAATAGTGAGTTCGGTTCATCCCTGCCGCACGTGCAAAGTGCTCTTGATGGGAAAAACCAATTTACATCTTGCACGGCTACATCGTATGTATATAAATGCCTCACCGTAAAGTGATATCTTCACATTACGGAACGTCTTGTCAGTAAGCAGTCTACTTAGGGACTTGCATATCTTCAGCTGTAGAGGTATGTAATATATTAATTTCTTATGTATATTATTTCTTTTGTATATTGTAAGTTACAACTATTGTACTACTACGTTTATTTTTGTACATTTTCTATGTAGCTTTGGCATAATGCAATACTTTCTATTCTTGTTTCTGACTTAGCAAGAGATTTACATTAACAATATAAAGTTGCATTTTATTAAGAAACGTTTAGTACCACAGGAATCTTATCGGACACAGGTTCACTTCTGAACCTGTTTATTGTTTTATACTATTGTACCAATAATGTGATTTGTATAACTTACCATACATAACGTCATTACATTTTATCCTATATGCCGTGTCATAAATAGAACACGGTGTTAGATGTATTTTCAGCTGACCAGAGTGTAGAGCTGACCATAGTGACCAGAGTGTAGAGCTGACTAGAGGTGACCAGAGTGACTAGAGTGATCCATGGTGATCGTAGTCGTGGTACCTGCTATAGAACTAACCATAGAAATTAACCACAGCAGCCATAGAGCTGAGTGAACAGTGTTGCTGGTCGAGTAGCAGGTGATCGGGCGTTGCAGACCGGATTCGTGGGCGCTGATTGCTTGATTGACCAAGGAACTGAATGGTGGTCGGTGACTACTATAATAATGCTTGCTTGATTGACCAGTGTGACTGGTAGCCAAGTGTGATACAGACGGGATTGTTTTGTGTTACTCCATGCATGTAATCTTTTAGCCGTGGGCTAATTTTAGGGTTTTATTATACCCATTGTTTTGGGAGTGTAAAGATATTTCTTTATGATATCTGCCCAATCAATTCATCATTTTACTATTTGAGTATAAAAAAAATCTCATTTTTCACTAGTTGAGTGAATACATCATTTTTACTATTGAATAAAACTGTCATTCTTTTAATCGTGTGAAATTACTGTGAATTGTTCACCTTTGTCCTTGTACTGTGTAAGGTCATTCATTTGTATTTATATTTGTTGCATTTGTTTTAGGTTCGTGCGTATCATGTTAATTTGTCCAATATTTGGATCATACACACGCACGTATTAATCAATATTCTTTCGCGTTCAAATCATACATCAATAAACACTGTATTTGTATCACCATCAAAAGTGTTATGTTGTAAATCCGAAATCCCAACTCGGTTATCTTGTTACACCTGCTGAAACAATCTGAATAATGTTAAGTGTTTAATGCTGCTTTCGCTCTTTAGTAGTCCAATCATAAATCCATAAACATCTTTTATCCCTTCCCTTTCTGATTTACTATTGATCACAGACAGTATAATCCAGTTGTTACTTTAAGGTTATTGTCCGTTGAATTAGAAATGAAAGTGTTGTGTCATGACTGTGTAAACCAGTTCACAGAAAATCTTTACATAAATATACTACTGGAAGGTGTGGATAAAAACGGGGGTAATGGCTGAACTAAATTAATACACAGAAAGTATACAGGCACCTGATAGTTTATGAAACCATGCATTTTAATGAGTTTTCCACCCATGCACTAGGGTTAAAAGGACAAAAGTCCCTCAAAGACACTGATGTTCTACTGGGCAAAAAGAATTTCCAGGAATTGAAGATAAAAACCATTCTTCTGGATAATTGAAGAGTTCCATGTTCAAGCCATCTCTGATATTATTGTGCTATAAGATTTTCAAATTAACTGCTGACAAAGCTAAATGTAATAATCCACACCATTTTCATTTTGGACAAAATAGACACATTACACAACTTTTGCTGAAAACTCTATGTAGATATGTCCATATATTCTCCAGATTTCCTGACAAGATTTTCAATATGTTCATTGTGGCAGACATATCAGATGTCTGCTGGGCAGTTGTCATTTAGAACCAGCTAGACAGCACAAGAAGTCTTTTGTTGAAAATTTGGACCAACTAGATGTCATAAGAAGTATTTGGTTCAAAACCATATATCAATATGATTTGCCATGTTGAAGGAGTAGCAACAAGATTTTCAAGATGTCTACCATGTGTTTATCTGTTTCATGACGGTATTCGTTACACATTACTTGTATCTACAGTTACTTGGATTTTAATAATTTTAAAAAAAATTACCAGTAAATTAAATACTACCCACTGCAAAGTGAAGTGTCCTAAATGTTGTTTACCATGGGCATTTACTTGTAAGTATAATGATTCCATTTCTGTGCAAGTCTGAACAACCTGTATTAGTATTAATATTTGTATTCTGCTGTATAAATATTGTGTTTAATGCAAAAGAAGATTTGATTTAATCTGTATTTTCCTTTTCTATAAGTATGATTTTATACCCAAGTGATACTTCTCAAGTTTTCTGCCACTGCACATGTCCCAATAAGCCCTTGGCAGTCCTCACATTGTTTTCAAATTGACAATTCTTTTGCATAAGCTGCAGATTTATTACCTGTTCAATGCCAAGTAGAGTTCTACTTATTCATGTGCATCTTTGACCTTAATCCCATAGCTTGCAAAGGCAGCACCCACATTGTTTTCTCCACATGATAACCCTTTGATCGAGCCAGGGGTTAAATAATTGCTCAGTGCCAAGTAACAATGGGTGGTTGTTTGAGCTCCCTGTCATCTTGCCACACAACTGACACGTGTTCAGTTGCATCCTTTCATGGATTTCACAGACTATGATGAAAGTTACTTAAAGAGCCCAAATTCAGTCTCTACATAAGCTCCAGCATATGACAGTAAAGCTGAGGAAGTACAAGCAGGCAATAATTACGATGACTAGATGACCGCTATTTACAATGAATGGACAATGAAAGAGGGTTTCAGAGCTTTATTGGACAATGAGGATGAATTCTTGGACTTTGTACCAGATGACACCAGATAAAGACATTTATAGGATAATGTGAATCACAAAAATGTGGACTTAACTTTCAGAGTTTATTTGTAAAAGGTGTGGTATTAACATATTATAGAATATTGAAAAGTGAATCATTCTGAATTACTACTTTTATACCAGTATGTGACCTATTATTAAATTCATGGATTTATCATATATATTGATTTAAAATGTCAAGCATTATGGATCTTAACAGAATTCATTACATTAAATTTACAAATTATAAGTATAAATATATTCGTGACATATTCAACTATACCATAATAACTGTATTTTACACTGTCCATCCATCAAACCCGTTTGCCTTGTATATTTGTATAGAAAATACACCTAGACTTATGGAAGGGTCAAATTTCTGAAGCCTTTGACAAACAAAAAATTGTGTAAGGAGGGCTTAGTCAAGTTGGCTTATAACTGAGTATATATGGTATAAGGTTCCCGTTACAGCTATCCAAGAGTAAGCTACAACCCCCAGCTACCACCAGTCTAATATGATAATTGTAAGCTATATGACTCCTTGATGTAGCCTAACGTGACAATCCAGAGTGAGATATGACCCCATGCTACAGCCTGTCTAATATTATAACCCTGATTAACTTATAGCCATATGCGACAGCCTGTCTAATATTATAACATAGATTAAACTATGGCCCCATGTTATAGCATGTCTAATATTATAACACAGATTAAGCTATGGTCCCATGTTATAGCATGTCTAATATTATAACACGGATTAAGCTATGGCCCCATGTTATAGCATGTCTAATATTATAACATTGATTAAGCTATGGCCCAATGTTACAGCATGTCTAATATTATAACACAGATTAAGCTATGGCCCCATGTTATAGCATGTCTAATATTATAACCCAGATTAAGCTATGGCCCCATGTTATAGCATGTCTAATATTATAACACAGATTAAGCTATGGCCCTGTGCTACAGATGGTCTATTATAACCCAGACTAAGCTATGGCCCCATTCTACAGCCAGACTATTATAACCCGAGTTAACTTATAGCTGCATGATGCAGCCTGTCTAATATAATGCAGATTAAGATATGGCCCAATGCTACAGCCTGTCTAATATAATCCAGAGTAAGCTATGGTCCCCTGATATAATCTGGCTGCAGATAAAACTTAAATTAGCAACCCCAGTGCAGGGCATATATCCCTTAGAATTGTCCCAGTTTTACATGGTCACTGCACTTTTTCCATATGTTAGTAACTTTCTGTATTAAAGACTGATATAAAATATAATGAAATAAAAGCCAATAAAATTATCTTTCTAAATATGTATTACTTGTCAGTGTTATTTATTTGGATTTACACTTTATCGCAGGTTGAAAAGTAAATTACAGGTAATTTACGCTTCCCACACAAAATCAATACTGCCTTGACCTGTGTGTAATGTGTGGTTCATTTGGAAAATTATGCGACCGGGTTAATGACTATGAATATTCATGAAAATTTTCAGCCAATCAGAAAACTGAATGATGGTTAGTGCGGAATTTGAAGAATTAAAATATCACAAGCCATGCTGAAGATATAGTGATGCAAATTCAAGTGCCGATCGTACGCGATCCTCAAAGTTTACAAACATTCTTCACACGTCATTAGATTGTACATATTCTCATCTTTAATTTCATATATAAAACGTCTGTCGCAAAAGAGATTTAATGTGCCGGATTTTGCTTTAAAGGTGAGGACTTTTGAGTTTTGTACTTTGCTGAGCATGTACTATGGACGCCATCTTGAATATATTACGATGTTAGTAAACAAACGTTTGTAACCAGTAGTTCAATACCATATCGATTAGTAAATGTCCATAATATAGTGTCTACAACTTGTGGCTAACAAATACATGGTTCTAAATCGAGTTTTATCATATATTCTTTTATTTTAAAAGCGATCGTCTTTTGAGAATTTGTCGAGACGACCGTTCTTCATAACCATGCGATATCGCAGTTAACATCGAATTTAGTTTTCTCGTTCAAATCGTTTAAACAATACCAAAAAAAATTCTTTTAAATGATGTGTGAAGAACTACTTTATAGACTAAGATGCGTTTCATCAACAATGAAAACAATTTACAACTCAATTATTTCAACCGAATGGTGACACTTATATGAAAGTAGGAAATAAAATGAGATTTTCCAATTACCATGACAATAATTAAACTTGAAATTTTATGCATAATCCATGATTAGTAAAGCCTTGGGTTTGATACATAGTTACCAGCATTAACTTTATTAAAATTTCTATTTGAATGGTTTTGCTGTGGAGAAAAGAAACATTTTTGATTTAGCACCATATATTAACATGTTGCTGTGTGTGTTAGCACACAAAATATTACAAACAAAATTTAAATATTGGTGAGATTTTTCTTGAAATAACTTTCCCTGTTGTAAACATACATCTTCAATAATGGCAAATACGATTCCAGCATGTTGTTTTACATAAAGCTGGAAAGTTTTATGAATTTATCATTAAAAATAACAAAATGACATCAATTTATGTCAAATTTCCTTTTTTTCTGGTGCCATGGATTTATCGCGTGTGACAGTATTATTATAAGGAAAAAGGTGAACAAATTGATAGAAAATTGGCAACTTTAAAATGTCGTAAGTTTACTTCTAGTAGAGCTATTTTCAAAATTTAAACTGTTCTATGCTGCTTGAGATGAGATCTACCATTTAATAGTGTTTTAAAAGCAATTAAATGACAATGAAAAATCAGCTGGGGTTGCTACTTAAATAAAATAATCTTCAAGGGAAAAGTGTCATTATCAACCTCTGGATACCAAAATCCCTTCTTCCATGATACTACTTACAATCTGTTCTGGGTACCTGGCTGTTCCTTTCCATCCATTGATGTGTCCCCATCTTCATCCTGGTTAGAACGGGGCCCAGGTCCCTGGAAACCACCACGAAAATTTCCTCTGCCTCTTCCCCTGGCCTTCCCCCTGCCATAGAAACCTGCATGGTAAATCAAAGATCCAATATGTAACACAAATTGACTAAAAAATATTGAATCTGAACATTTTTTTCTGTTTATTTTTAATGACTTTTAATTGCCTCTTATGTGATATTTACAAGGTGGCTTTTCTGTCAGCATTTCTTTCATACTAAAATATGATAGTCCATGTTGCAGGTTGTTATAAAATGTATGTACACAATAAAATATTTTTGCTAATTTTCCATGTTCTGAAAGCATAACACTGCACAACCTGATGGTAATGTTAGTGTATCTAAACTGTCGTTTCACATCCTGGCAACTGTTCTACTGGGCAATGCACTTAAAACTGCATTAAACAAAAAGAAAAATAATTCATGGACATGATGGTGATGTAGCTTCTTCATAGTTTTGGGTTTTTTTTTTAACATTTCATGGTATTCTCAGAAATCAAGGTCATGCAAAAATAAAAAGATATCAAAATGACAGATTCAGAAAAACTGAAAAGTGGCAAACACTGGAGGATCTCCTTTATTCAATTTAACTATCAAGTTTAGTTACTCATGGTGATTTTAAATATAAATTATTTATAATTTGGCACAATCTCTGTTTTCTCATGAATAGGAGCTTGGTGTGCTCTTCAATCGTCTTTCAAAACACAATGATAAAGCCATTTTCCGAGTTCAGTGAGTAAGACAAAATAATGAGTACAGTTTGAGGCTCTTGTCACATGACATTGATCCATCGTAGACATCTGTCTACTTATCTTCATATTGTCAACATATATGACCAATTGGCTATGTACTCAAACTGTTTCTTGATTTCTATTTATAGTAACTGTATATGACATGTTTCTTGAAGAATGTGAAACCATGCGTCACAGATTACATACAGTTTGATATACACTTGTGTAAGTGGACCAGTCTATATTAGAAAAACATGGTGCCAAATATCAAGTGAAATGAGCTTTATAGCTGTGACTTCTGGATGTTATATGACTGAAAAATGTTAAATGAGAGAGATTTTGTTAAACTGAAGAACATGTTGCATCAGGAAAAGGGCAAATCAATAGCGCTTTACAAATTTTGAAAGAGGAAATCTATAGTGATATAATACAGCATTCATAATTTGTGGATTTGACTTTATGGCCTTTGAGCGAAAGCTGATCATGTGATGCAGACTAATTAAAGTGTGTAAATAATTATCATTTTGTTTTATGCCTGTATTCTTGTACTAATCCACATGGATTTAATCGATTTGTGACAAGAGTTTTAACTAAATGCAGATCCAGGTACATAGCAGAAATAAATATACGTTTTTCATACAGTTCTCTGTAATTATGGCATGTAATATATTTTACTCTTTTTATGCTTTGATTACACTTTTTTGCCACTTATATTAGTAATAATTCTGCTTATACCTCTCAGGAGATTGGCATGTATGAATTATAACAAAGCAGTTCAGGTTCACATTAACATAATTTCCTTTGATTGGGTACCCAGTTGACTTTTTAAAAAAATTTTGAAATCTCTAATAACAGATCGCTAGACGATGGACAACAGGGTATCCCATAAGTTCTTTTGATCTATGATTAGTAGAGATACAAAAGAATCATCCCTTGAAGATACTGTTGCTCTACTGTCTGATAATTGTTTCCAGGAATTCAAGATATGACCATTATTTCACCTTGTTAACTGCTGAGTGTTGAAACCATCCGTGGTATTTTTGTGGTAACCTTATCAAATTAGCTGCTGCAGCAGCCATATTGGATGTAAGATCAGCACCATTTTTATTTAGAACAAACTAGACACCAATTAAGGACTATTAAACAAGAACTGTAAGTGGTATGACAAGAAGATCAGTGTGAAAAAGACCAAAGTCACCAGAGTATGTAAAGAGGGAAACAAGTATCTCAATACAACAATTGATGGGGAACAAATTGAACAAGTGAGAATGTTCTGATATCTGGGATCTTTTATTACAAAAGATTAAATGTGTGAAGAAGAGGTGAAAACAAGAATTGGAATGGCAAAGGATGTATTTAACAAGAAGAAAGAAGACTGTCAAAACTCTGGTATGAAGTGTAGCATTGTATGGATCACAAACATAGAGTCTTAGGAAGGAAGGTAAGTTAGAAGCTTTTGAGATGTGAATTTGGAGACACATGGAGAAAGTCAGCTGGAATGATAGGAAAACAAATGAAGAGGTATAAAATTTAGTAGGCAAGAAGATAAGATTGCTGCAAGTAATTTTGGAGGGGAAGAAAAGATGGACAGGACATATCTTGAGGGGTGAAAAGCTATTAAATGAAGTAATAGAAGAGTAAATGAATGGAATGTGAACAAGAGGGAAACCAAAAACTATGCATCTGGATGACCTCAAAGATGGACAGTCATATGAAGTGATAAAGTGCAGAGCAATGTCAAGAGAAGAATGGCAAAGATGGAGGCCTCAAACCTGCAGCATCAAAGAAAACAGATGAACGAACGAGATACCATTAAAAGACTTGGTGAAAATTCCATGCCAATATGACCATCTATTCAGGAGATTCAGTGAAAAGACTGTCAATATTTTCATTGTGGCACTCATACTGGATGTATGCAGGTAACTATTAAGAACCAACCAGGTATCATAACAATTCTATCATTGAAAATCCTGTCAATGTAACCATCAATTCTGGAGAATTAGCAAAATCAAAAAGGTGGTCATACTAGACATCTGTTCAGATCAACATCAGTTTCATTCAGGACCAACTAGACACCATAAGAAAACTTGTATGTCATCTAGGAGGAGTAATGATTAGATTTACAAGTGGTGGCCATTTAACACACCAGACAGGCATACATCCTTAAATTTAATACACCAGACAGACATAAATCTTTACACTTAACTAGACATTAGGAAAAGTCTTCAGTTGGAAATCAAATGATAACTTTCTATTCAGAAGCAGTAGCAATAACAAGATTTTGAAGACAGTTGCTTTGTTGGTCAAACTGGATATCTGATGAGCATGACTCATTTCGGATCAACTATATATGATAATAGTTTTTTAGTTTAAACTGTATATTGATATGACCAATAATTCAGGCAGAGAAATGTTAAAAATATTTTAAAAAATGCAAATGTTAGTGTTGGGCTACATTTCTAATTTAGACGTATCAGCAAATATGGCCCTTCTGGTGGATATATGAAAACTGATAATGAAAATGTTTCTCAAGATGAGTAATAACATAATTCTGTTCAAATTCTAAATTGTTTCAATATACATAGCAATCTCTAAAGAAAAGCAACATGAAATTTCATTCACTAAATGTATTTTTTGAACAAAATCTGTTTCAAAAGCTAAAGCAGCAAGGTACTAAATTTTAATCTTGTGTTTTTGATCTATGTGTAAAAATACAATGTCTTCCAATATAAAAAATTTAATACTCAGTATCTGAAAAGTACAGCATACACAATGCATCAGTGTTTAACAAATCATATCATGAAGAGTACATTATAAACCCACTCCATCTTGAATACTCCTCTATGCGGATAACTGTGACCTTGACCTTTGTTCATTTGAATTCCAAGCCAATAAGGTGCTTCTTTACCCCATGTGCAAGTGATCCACAAATTTCAATAAATGTAGGTGGTACAGAACTCTAGTTATTGTGTACTGTTCTTTTTCATCCTCTATCAAGAATCAATTGGGTTCTTCCTTATCCCCAGTACAAGCTATCCACAATTTTTGGTAACCATAGATGGTGGAAACTGGAGTTATTGCACAAAAACTGTTGTTTCTTTCAGCCACAGTAACCTTGACATTGAAGCTTTTTCATACATGCCAATCCAGAGAGAACTAAAAGTTCAATTTTTGCTAATACAAGTGGCTAAAAAGCATAATCTGAGCATAATTAGTGCAATCCATATATTACATGCCATAATTACAGGACATTGTATGAAAAATGTACATTTGTTTGAGCTATTATTCTGGCTCTCAGCTCATCAAATTTCTTGGCAAAATTTTTTTTTATGATAAAGCATACAATTCAGAGGGTAAATCGGATTCTTTTAATTCTAAAAGAATGGGTTTATTTCAACACAATTAAATCATCTTTAACACCACCTAGTGGACGTTATTCCTATTTAGATTTTTATATCGACGTGATCACAAAAGAGATATTACATGGGAATCATCAAGAGTGATATTATAGTAATATTTCTAAGGACGAAATTAAGTCTTTATATAATCAAATGACAGTATAGTGATTAAAAAGGCTGACAAATCAAACAATGTTATTATTATGAATCAAGAAGATTATGTTAAAGAAGTTGAACATCAATTAAATGAAGAAAAATACTACAAACATATTAACGAAGACCCATCAATAGAAATTAAATTGAAAATTTCAACATGCATTAATGAGATCATTAAAAATAATAATTCCATATATGAAGAATTTGATACTTTCCCTCTTAGCATACATACACCTCAATTCTACATATTACCCAAAACTCATAAAAATCCTGACCATAATTTACCTTTAAATCCAGGACAACCCATTATATCAGGTTGCAATTCATATACTGAAAACCTATCCAAATTTATTGATAGTGTTTTACAACCTTTAATGAAATCACTTCCATCATACATTAAAGATACTACTGATTTCATTAAAAAGTTGAAGTCTATTCCACAGCTATCTGATAACTCAATCCTGGTATCATTAGATGTAACATCACTATATACCAAGATTCCGCATACAGATGGTATTTAAGCGTGTAAATATTTTCTTGATAACAATCCTATTAATAGCACACTATCTTGTGAAGATATTTGTAAAATAATAAAACTTATCTTGGAAAATAATTCAATTTAATAATACAAATTCCATCCAAATAATGGGTTCAGCATTTGGTAGTCCTAAGGCTCCTTCATACGCTTCTCTTTTCATGGGTAAATTATAAAAAGATTTTCTTCAAAACGAAAAGTTTAATCCATCTGTTTGGTTTAGATTTTTAGATGACATATTTATGATCTGGAACCATTCAACTGAAGAACTGAAAAAATTCACTGATCGCCTGAATCATTTTCATCCAACGATTAAATTTACTTATACTACATCTATTACGCATGTTTCATTTTTAGATGTAAATGTAATTAAAAATATTGATAACATATCTCTGCAAATATTCATGTCAAGGAAACTAATATCCACCAGTATGTGGAATATTCTTCATGTCATCCCACGTCATGTAAAAACAGTATACCATACAGCAAGGCCAAAAGATACTGACACATTATTTCAGATGACTGTCAATTACAAAATTTGCTGAATGATTTAAAAACATATTTCCAAAACAGAAATTATCCTAAACATATAACTGATTCTGCGCTGAACAAAGCCCTTAATCTTACTCAACAAGAGGCTTTAAACACAGCAAATTGTACAACAGAGAAAAGAATAATTCCTTTCACAATACAATATAATCCTTCATTACCTATTATAGACCTTATAATTAATAAATATTGGAGTCTCCTAAATTTATCAAATAAAAACAGTGTAAAATCACTTATAGAAGACCCAAGAATTTGCAAGATTTTCTAATTAGAACTGAACAGAAAATAAAAAAGACAATTCTCGTCATCTAAATGTAATAGACGCTGGTGCTCTCAATGTGCAAACATAAGAGAAAGTACTTCTTTCAGTAGTGCTAATACAAAAGAGGTATTTTCTCTATGTTATAACACTAACTGCATATCAACTGATTGATTTATTTGATAACCTGTAAAAAATGTAATATGCAGTATGTTGGACAAACACTTCAACAAGTTTCTAAGAGAATGAATAATCATCACTTTCACATAAAAAATTATAGAGATCCTCAGTTCTCCTCTAATATTTCAATACATTTTAATACCAATAATCACTCTCTACTCGATTTTTCTTTCATGCCAATAGATATTGTGCATGGACACATGAATAGACTCATAAATGAAACTTATTGGATTCATAAATTAGATACTTTGTATATATTTTTTTTTAAATTGATAAATTGTATATCCTTTATAACAATATAATTATATGTATGACTGTTTGTCTCTATTTTATTGTATTATTTTACTGATTCAGGTTTCATTAGAGACTCGTGTATCTTTTAGATCCTGTCATATATATATATATATAATTGTTATGACGATGCATATCATTTATGACGTTACATAATCATGTAATTGTTATTTTAAAATATAAAGACGTCATCCATTTCTTTCAAAACATTCTATGCCTGAAGAAGCATGTATTAAATGCAAAACTAGTTGCACAGAATTATCAGCGTTTGTGTTGTTTTTTATCCCAATTGGCAAAAATGGGCATCATCATTGTAGAATCGAACCAGAATAC
The DNA here is from genome assembly GCA_016617855.1 of Megalonaias nervosa. Classification (NCBI taxonomy): domain Eukaryota; kingdom Metazoa; phylum Mollusca; class Bivalvia; order Unionida; family Unionidae; genus Megalonaias; species Megalonaias nervosa. The sequence goes on from JAECUM010004487.1 coordinate 61,110, forward strand.
AAACAAACATACTCACCAACTATTTATATTCAACCTCACTTTACCTAGTCTACATGTCTAACTTTTGCTGAATGATCAAAGTCCACAAATTCAGCAACAAGCATGACAAAGTACTCAATCCATGTGTTGTATTACATTACTATCATATTCTTTTCAAGTTTGTAAAGCGGTGTTCATTTGCCCATTTTTTGATCAACATGTTTTGAAGTTTAAAAAGATCCATCTGCTCGAACAATTTTCAGTCATATAACATCTGTAAGTCAAACTGCAAAAGCTGTAAAAGTACAGACTGATCTGCTACCTAACAATATTATCAATATACTAAATATGTGAAGCAAATTTCAATTTAAAGAAACCTGTCTGCTTTCCTGGAAATATGTCACATACAGTTGCTATAAATAGAAAATCAGTCAAGTACATGCAGGTCTTTGATCAGCAAATTTACTCATATGTGCTTCTTATGTAGCAGCCTACCTTTTTGGAATAATATCTAATTTAAATTAGTGGGATTAAAAAGATGATAATAAATATGACAAATGCAACCTTTTTTGCCTTTTTTATGTACCAGAAAAGTGTAATCCATATAAAATATAATAATGTGAAAAAAATGTAATGATTACACCAAAAGCGTAACGGTTGGCATGTATACTTTTCACCCTGATATTAATAGGGTTCTTCTTTACCCAAGTGCAAGCCATCTACAGAGTCTGGTACCTGTATAAAGGGTTCTATTTCCAAACTGAATCGTCAGTTGACCCTTGACCCCAAAATCTCAGGAGTCAAAATGAAAATCTCAAGAATCAAAACTAAAATCTTGAGAGTCAATTCTTTTGGACAGTCATAAGCCCATAGCTGTGATTTCTCGTTATTAGTGGAAACAAATGATGTTTAAGATCTATTGTCTCATGCTGAATAATTGAGAAATTCCTGTACAGTATTGTAAGAAATATACAATCTCATTTTTGTAAAAGTGTTTCTCTTTGTAACAACATGTTACTGTACTTTTGTATATGAAACAGACATCTTCAACTCTTCAACATATTCTATTATCAACTGCTCAAATCATTATATATGCAACTATGAAGGTTATATATTATTCAAATATCAACGATGTACATAACAGAACTGTCAGTTAACTTTTCCACTCATCTTTAAATTTTGAAACTAATTTTGGAGACTGACTCTTCTTCTCCTCAGAGCTGAAACTATTTGTTTCTTTGGAGTCTCAGGGTCAGAAAATTCATCACTGCCAGGTCATTTCTGGGACAGAGACAGAAAAGAAAATATACTTCTTTGCACCAATGTGATTTTACAGTTCAGATGTATGCACTGAGTGTTATGTCCATTCAATTTTTTTTCTGAATGATCCATTAATTAAAACGTGTGAGGTTTCAAACGTCTGCCGATTTAAGAAAATTAATCGCCAATAAAACACAATTCCACGAAGAAAACTGGTTTAGTGAGAAGCCATATATTCCTGTTTTGCGCAACTGATTATAATTTAAAGCGCAATCGAACAAATGCTGATACTTTATCAGAAATGAATCCAGTGAAGTCATAAATGATTCCAAACTTTTAAACATCCCCCTAAATGAAGCAACTTGCCAATAAAACAATTAAAGTTGGTCCACTTACATTGACAACCGGCTTCGTGAGCTGCTATAATGATATGCTCCAGTTCTGACCAGTTGATTATAATTTGATGTCCAAACAGACCAATGCTTATATTTCATCAAAAGGCAGTCCATTCATGTCATGATTGTTTCCTCTTCCTCTATCATAAACTTCAAACGTAATCTCAATACAATCCAACCTAAGTCAGTTGAATCCTGACTTCAGTGCACTGTTAGCTCCACCCAGTTCACATATATCTTCCAAAGGTGCGATATTACTGGCTGTCAAGGTCTAGACTATTGTCAAGCAGATGTCATCCAGTGCCTCCTACAGTAAATTTGTTATGGACAGTGTAATCTTAGTAAGAAACTAAGATGCAAGCGAATCAAGGGTAATCAAGATTGATGGTCCAGACAAAATCGACGTGTGTCAAAAAGACGCTCAAGTAAAAATTTTCTGTGCATAAAAAAAATGGGTCATTTTTTAAATTCCACGCATCAAAACCAGAGGGTACGTATCTATTGAAAACCCTGTGTATATTGTGAACAGTATGAGTTATTGTACACAAATAAAGTTGGTAGCAGATGGCCAGATAGTCAGACCACAGCATAACATAGAACATTCTGCCTTATGGTAAGCTCTAACCTTAGGAAATTTTGCACATTTTTTTATTTAAATCTGGTGTCATGGAATGGCTCAATTTAAAATTGAGTACATACTTGAAATGAAAAATTTTACATGGGCTTTTCACTTGGATACAACAACTAAATACCTTTATTAAATTTCCCAAAGTTGTTTCTGTTCCTCCATCCTCCTCTCTCAAATGACCTGCCACTGCCTCTCACCCATCGGTCATCATGCTCTGATGCTGGAAAAAAGAGGGATTTTATTTAAAATTCCTATAATGCAATATCACTGTTGGACATCAGCAAATGAGGAAACATCCGCATCCTTCACTGTTCTTAGAGAGCTGACAAAAAGGGAATGTGTTATGTTTGCCATACATGAAAAAAATGAAATTCCTGATGTGCAAGAATATTTATGTACATCAAGCTGGAATATGTTGTGCTTATTACAACAGTGATTCAATAATTGAGAACATAATGAGTGTATTTTCATATTGCAAATATATGTAACTAGATAGCTACTGCTCATTCATTGTGACATAATATCATAATAAAAAAATGAAAACTCAAGGCAGCTGATATCCATAATAATTGTGATTGTTTATATTAGATTCTCAATGACTACCTTGACATTCTTTAATTTTGTGTGCAACCAGAAGGAATCAAGGAAGAGATTACACTTTCTTTTCTATAGTAATTTAATTAGCTTTATTCCATTTCAAAACAATACATTTTCCAATACACTGGAATAAGAAGTAATTGATTATATTCCATTCACTTTTTATTTCAGCTTTAAGCAAAACACCATACTGCATTCTCTTATTTCTAGCACAAACTTTAACAAATTTCTCACAGCAAGTTTTTTTATTTAAATTCTTTAGTTCTGGACCTTCCTCCTTCACTATCATCAATTTTGTTACAGTTTGTTTTAAATGTCCATCATCCTTTGTCTTGAAACAATTAGTTGAACTTTGCAGATTCAGTGTTCCTTGTGTTGCCACTGCATTATTTTGTCATTTTTCTGCTCCATGGAATGTCCTATTCCATGATACATTTAATGAATTTCTCGTCTCTTCAACATTTTGTTTTCTTTAACAAAACTAGGTGTACAGTATTTGCTAACTTCGGTGTGCAAGTCTCGTGAGTTTGCATACAGAGGACTCAACTGTTGGAATTTTCAAAAATGAAAAGTATGCATACTTTTACATGCACTTAGGTGTCCCAGAGAACCACACATAAAGTTCTCCATAGGATTTTGAAAGTTGCAGTCTAGGACTCCTTCCTTGGAAAAGTTGCAGTCTAGGACTCCTTACACTACAAGTCTCGATAACGATACTTTATTTTTCCATTCAATGATTCAGAATATCATGTGTGTATTATTGTGTCACAAATATTTAGTATATATATTAAACAATAAAAATTAAGGCAGTTGAAAACCGTGATAATGAGGAAAGTTTATGATGCTATAACAATTCTCATGCCTTTACACTACATTACCATTAATTTTGTGTGCAGCTTGAAGGACAAGAGGAAGAAATTACACTTTCATTTCGATATTAATTTATCTAATTACCAGAAGATTAATTTCATTTCAAATCAATACAATTTCCAAGGAACTGGAAAAAGAAACATTTGCTTTATTATTAATGCATCGATCTAGGCTTAAATGTATTGTTTTAAACAACTATTACAAGAAGTGACAACTGGGTTAGTGTTGTGCCATTTTTCACTGCTGAAATGTACTTGCGATATATCTTCTGAGTGAATTACTGCTTTAGTGTTAATCTTAACTTTCATCCATCTGATCCTATTTAATGCGGTTGACCTTGATGAGGTGAAAGCAAACATCAGAATAATGGCAAACGGAGTGAAAATACATGTAGCTGTTCTCTAACATCCAATACCTGGAGGTTAGACAATGGCTTTATGGTTCCACCTCCTGTTACTTTCAAAATAGGAATTTCAGTCTCATCATCTAAGGTAAAAATAAAAGCACTCTCCATCTGCTCTATTTATTCATTCTTTATGGCATGTCTACCCATTTCTACCTGAAATGGCTGTACACAAAACACTAACATATAAAAAGCTTGCAGTAGCTTTAGCCTGAAATGTTTTACTTTATACATGTCCCAATGAGCCTCTTTTTAAAAACTTGAGTTTGAGATAAGTTTCTTGATTACTCTTAATCATCAAACTTCTCCCACCTCAGCTTAAATGTCTGTATTCTAGTTTAAAGACAGAGTTCAGTCCCTTTAAAAGCATATAATTTGTTGAAACCACATGGTACAGGCATGAGATGGTCACTTTTAACAGGCTAGCAAATTTAAGCCCCTTGTTTTCGGTCCAACACACCTCATTTGGGGATCCTGAAGCAAAAATGTCACCACCTGATCTGTCATTTCACCTAAACATGCACAAAAGGCGAGGTTCCCACTTCCATGCCTTAATTTCATGACATTTCCCACAATAGCCCTTTTATATCAATATAATGCATTGATAATCAAAGTAACAACAGTACATTTTTACAGATGATGAAAAGTTAGAGGATTTATTGTCTGAAGTCAGTTTTGCAATTATGTCATTGATCATAAATGTCAGAAACTACACTGCTATTTACTGAATTTTCACTAAAAATTAAAATGTGATTCTTGAAAACTATTTTTGTTAAGTCCAATCAGAAATGAGTTATGGTTAAAAAAACATATATAAAAGGAAAACTTCTACCATGAAAACAGCTGCTGCTATTAGAATGTAACCTATTTTGGGCTGATTACATGTATCTAGTATTTACAGTCTACTTTTCCATGCAGCACTGTTTATACATAATTACCAAATCTTAAACATTACTACTCTATCTGTCTATTCAGTATTGCAACCAGACTTTTCCTTTCATACATTGTCATTATCAAGTGATATTTTGACCTCTGATGTAGAGTGAAATATTTTAATCATGTGACCATGCAATGCATGAAATGGTAAGATATATGTCTAGTGAGTAAATGCTGTAAATTTAGTTCATACATTGGCTTATTATAACAAAATAAGTTCTAATATTTATGAATGAGAACATAAATATTTTACTTATCCAGGGTTCTCAACAGATACAAAAACTGAAGTAATTTGACTCTTTACACCAAAATCTCAAGAGTCAATATGAAAACAGAGAGTCAAAACTGAAATCTCAAGAGTACTTTAATTTGGTTGTGAGTCACGATTTTGTAGCTGGGATTTTTTGTTATTCATGGAACAAACTGATGGTTAAGATTTCTTGTCTACTGTTGATTAACAGAAACATCTGTACAGTACTTTGCAACTGATCCTAAACAACTTTATGAGATTTATTCTCCTCCTCACAATTGTTATTAACTTCTCTTTCTTTGAAGTCTGAGGGTAGGAATGATCATCACTAGTAGCTCATTTCTGAGATGAGGACAGGAAAGAAAATAAACTTCTTCAGCCATTGTGATCAATTAATATGACAGTTCCATGAAGGAAGAAGTGTATATCTTACAGTTCACTGCAAAGATTTAGAAAAATAAAATCAACAAAAGCATTTTAAGTTTTCTTCACAAGATCACTGACTGGTGACCACTGCTGACACTGTGATTAAGTTTCACACTAAACAGGATCTCAATGGGTTTCTGTCCAGATTTCCCCTTGAAAAGTTATATTTTTAGAAGAACAGAGAATGTCTAATTGTCTTCTCTCTAAATGTATTAGCAAAATATTTGTAACAAGATAACCGGGTTGGGAAATTTATAACAGAATACTTTTTGATGATGACAAAAATACAATGTTTATTGATGAATGACTTGAATGAAAAAAAAAAAATTATGATTAATATGTGTGTGTATAAGATCTAAATACTGGACAAATTAACACAATCTGCACAAACCTAATAATGTAACATAAATGTGAATACAAGTAAATGACCTCACACACTACAAGGACAAAGGATAATGATTCACATAATTTCACACGACAAAAGGAATGATGTGTTTTACTCAAATAATAAAATGATGTAAAAATGGGACAGACATCATACAATATATCTTTACAGTTCCAAAACACTGGGTATAACAAATCCCAAAATTAGCCCACAGCCAAAAGAATACATGTATGGAGTTACACAAAACACTCAGTCACTAGAATACTTGGCTACCAGTCACACTGATCAATCAAGCAGTCAGCTATACATGTAATCATCGACCACCATTCAATCACTTGGTCAATCAGGCAATCAGCGGCCACCAATTGGACAGTAACGTCCAATCACCTTCTACTCAACCAGCAAAACACTGTTCAATCAGTTCTACAGCTGCTATTCGACTAGCTCTATCGTCAGCCCTATGGCTGCTATGATCAGCTTTACAGCTGCTATGGTCAACTTCTATGGTCAGCTCTACAGCTGGTACCCCTCAACCCTGATCACTATGGTCAGCTCTACAGCTGCTACCCCGTCAACTCTGATCAGCCAAAAATAAATCTAACACAGTGTACTAAGAATGACATGGGTATATACAATAACACGTAATGATGTTATATACGGTAAACTATATAAATTACATTATTGGCACAACATCACAAAGCAATAAACAGGTTCAGAAGTGAACCTACCTGTGTCCGATAAAAAATCCCATGGTACTAAACATTTCTTAATTATTTCTTAAACATTTCTTAATTATTGGCACAACATCGCAAAGCAATACACAGGTTCAGAAGTGAACCTACCTGTGTCCGATAAAAAATCCTATGGTACTAAACATTTCTTAATAAAATGCAACTTCATTACTAATACAGATCTCCTTTTAAGTCACATACAAGAATAGAAAATATTTACATTATACTACGCAAGCTGGAGCTACACAGAAAATATACAGAAATAAATGTGTAGCACAATAGTTGTAACCTATAATATACATAAGGAATTACCGGTAATAAATAACTCACATACCTCTACAGCTGAAGAGGTGCAAGTCCTTAAGTAGACTGCTCACTGACGTTTCTGTAGTGTAATGATTTCAACCTATGGTGAGGTGTTTATACACAGGCAATGTAGCCCTATATCGTCTGTGAACTTGATGAATATCAGTTTTTCCCACTGAAAACACTTTGTACAAGCAGCATAGGATGAACCAAACTCACTGTTTCGAAATACTGTACAATATACATAAATCACCCTCGGGTATCATTGTATACAAAAAATGAAACCTGAGTACATATATTTAATAAATAAAGGGATTTATACAATTCTGTGACAATATTAAACTTCAATTTTTGTGTTGCTAGGCTTTTAAAGTTGCTGACTCCTCACCAAAACTCCTCCAAACCATGTTTATCCTAAGGAAAAAGTTTCAGAGCTGGACATGAGATGTATTCAGGATTTCATATTTTTTAGCCTGTGTTTTTTCAATTTAGCACTGAGAGAAAGCTTATGTTTCAGCATTATGACATGAATAGAACTAAAACATTTATTAACTTCCATGCCTTAAATATTGTTCAATAATCATCAATGAAAGTACAATTAAAACTACAAGCAATCAAAGGCCACCCAATTTTTGCTAAAAGACTTGAAAGCCATTATGAACAACGTTTTTGATCCCTTTATTACTTTAAGACCTCATAAAACATCTCTCATTTGGCCTTAAACTCTCCAAATTACAACAGTAAGGTGATCAATTAAAAGTTTGTTCCATACACATCTGCTTTCATATCCTGATTACCATGCATCATTGCATGGTATAACATTTCCTCATGGTATAACATTTCCAGTCTATAGAAGACTGCTTCCCACTGGTTACTGGTATCTGGGAAGAATTACAACTAAATATACTGATTCCTTTTTTCTGTAAAAAAAAGGAGATTTTGTTATGTTTCAAAAGTGATAAACTGCAACTATAAAACAGTATGTGAGGTAAATGGCCTTCAAAAATGGTACTTCTGTCCTACCACAGGTAGAAACACATGTATTATCATCATCATCAATCTCTTAACCCAAGAGGTTGTTGGGGCACCACAGTTGACTTTACAATCAATTCTCTCCATCTTTCCCTGTTCTTTACTGCCCTTTGGGAATCTCCAAATCTCATGCCTGTCCACTCCTTAATGTTGTCTTCCCACCTCTTTTTCTGTCTGCCTCTTCTTCTGCACCCTCGCACTGTGCCTTGTGAGATTGTTTCTGCCAGTCCAGATGATCTTGAGACATGACTGTACCACTACAGTTTGTGCTTTTTTACAGCGGTCAAGAGGTCTTCATAGGATCCGATGGCTCATTGGATCCTGTTCTGGACTTCTTCATTGGTTACATGGTCAATGTATGAGATACCCAAGATCTTACAGTAGCATCTCATTTTGAAAGTTTGAATCCTTCTTTGTAGATCTAACATGAGCGTCCATGTTTCACAAGCATAAAGATGGATATGACAATCGAGCACATCAGCCTTGTTTTGGAACCAAAAGCAATGTTGGTATCTTTCCATATTGGTCTCAACCTTGATACTGTTGCTGTTGTCTGGGCAATCCTGCAAAGTAGTTCTGGTTTGGTGCCCTCATCTTTGATAATTGATCCCAAGTACTTGAAGCTTGTGATTCTTTCCAGCTTCTGTCCACTGACTTTTATTTCTGTACTGATGCAAATGGTGTTGTTTGTCATCAGTTTTTTTTTTCGGCACTAATCTCCATACCATGTGCTGTGGAGATTGTGTCAAGGCGCTTAACCAAGTCAGCCAGTTCTTTTTCATCTCCTGCTAAACCATCAAAATCATCTGTGAAGCAAAGGTTGGTGATTGTTCTTCCCCCGATGCTGACAGTGCCCTTGTGGTCATGCAAGGCATCATCCATGATCCTTTCCAGGAAAATGTTGAAGAGTGTAGGTGACAGTATACATAGGTGTCTGACTCCAACTGTTGTTCAAAACCAATCTCCTCTGCTGCCATTGATGGGGACAGCCCTGGTGGCTTTGTCATACAGGTGCTTAACAACCTGCTCCAGGTCTGGGCTGATGTTGTACTTCCTTATAGTTGCCCATAAGGCTGCATGCTATACCCTATCAAGGCCTTTATGAAATCTATGAAGACGTGGTATAGATTCTGCTGATACTGAAGGTATTTCTCGCAAAGAAGTATGAGATTGAAGATTTGTTCTGTGGTGCTCCTTCCTGCTTGGAAGCCTGCCTGCTCTTCAGCAATAATTTTCTCTGCTTGAGGATTTAGTCTGTTGAGAATTTATCTTCAGCATGACTTTGCTCGGGTGACTGATCAAACTGATGGTTCTGTAGTTTTGGCATAGCTGTAGGTTTCCTTTCCTAAAAAGTACAATGACCAAGGATTGAGCCCATATGGTGGGCCATTCTCCTGTCTGCCATATCTTGCTGAAGACTGTTGTTAGGACTGTGACTATCTCTTCTCCTCCTGCTTGAATGAGCTCTGCTGGTATGTTGTCAGTGCCGGCTGACTTTCCTTTCTTTAGTGCCCTAATTGCAATTTCTACTTCTTCATGAAGAAAGGGGTTGTCATCAATTTCTTCTGCCTGCGGGCAATTTAGTACTATTGGATCTCCTTGGGTCTTTTGATTGTACAATTCTGAGCAGTATTCTGTCATTCGCTTGATCTCTTGATCTTCTGTGAGGCATTTTCCTGATTTGTCTTGGATGGTGGTAGTTTTCCCTTGTTTATGGGCTGTGAGATCTTTCACCAGTTGATATGCCATTTTGCTGTTATTTCTACTCAGACTGTCTTTGATTTTGCAGCATTGTCTTTCTATCCAGGACTCCTTTGCCTTTTTCATGCTTTCCTGATCATGTTGTTTACCTCTCTGTATTTTATAGCTCCTTCATGATCTCTTTTTCACTTTTCAGTTCTCTTCTTTTGTCACATAGTTCAAGGACGTCTGTTGTGACCCAAGGTTTCTTTGTTCAACGACATTTGCCAATGATCTTGCTAGCTGTGCTAGTCACAGCTGTGTTGAATGTGGCTGTTAAGGACTCTAGGTCGGTGTCTTGGCTGTCCAGGGTTATCAAAGGTGCAAATTTACCACCTATCATTGCTTGGAAAGCTTCTGCAACTTTTAGATCTTTCAATATTTCAAGGTCAAATCTGATTCTTGGTTGGTCTTTGATCATTATCAGGTGGAGGAGAAATGCTATCATTAATAAATCATGGTCACTTCCAATATCTGCTCCTGGAAAACTTCGTCTTCTGGCGATATTCAGTCCTGTGCAGAATCATTTTTTCACCAAAAAGTAGTCAATCTGGTTGTGATGTTGTCCATCTGGACTGTGCCAGGTCCATCTTCTAGATGCTTTGTGAGGGCCGAATGTGTTGGCTAGCACAAGATTTTTGTAGGCAGCAAACTCCAGGAGCATGAGTCCTCTTTCATTTGTTTCTGGATTGCAGAAGGGTCCATGGGTGCTCTGCCAGTTTGTCTGTGAATCAACTCCCACCTTTGCATTCCAGTCTCCTTGTACAAACAGAATGTCCTTCTTGGGTGAGTTGTCAATGACATCTTGCAGTTGAAACACATGTATGCTGATGGGCAATCAAACAAAAGCCAAAAAATTTGCTTCAAAAGTTAGCCTAATCAAGTCATAATTGATTCCCTCTTCCTCTATCATTAACGTCAAAGATAATCTGAAACAATCTAACCTTGCTTTAGCTATGCACACCTAAGCATCATGACCAGTGACCTGTTGGCTCTGCCCAGTTGATATTTATTTTGCACAGAAAAGGTGTAAATAGTCTAGCAAATGTTGATCACTTATGAGTTCAACATTTCTTCTGAGTTCATCATGGTAAAAACAATCAGTTGCCGAATCAAAGAGCAAATAACGCCCAATGGGTGTTATGTAAGTTGTGTGAGTCAGCAACTGCCGAATCGCACAGCAAATAACTCTTATAATTGCAATTATTTATTATTTTATTTATTTTTTATTGGTTTTTTTTAAAGATATTTCCTATCAGTTTTAGAGCCTGTTTAAGGGTATGAATTCTTGCTGAGGCATCTGCTACGTAACCATTTATAGAACAGGGAATTCTGCATCTGCAACGTAATAGCTACGTCAATATCAAACAAACAATTTTACCAATATTAGGCTATCTAAGGTTTTAAACATTCCTCAGCATGGTCTCAATCTTTTATCTAAACTGGCATATGCTTTCTGAGTAGAAGTTCAATACTGAAAGCAAAGGATGTGTTGTTTTGTTCAACATATGAATGACTCTTGGATTTGATGCTATCATGAGTTCATTGTGACTTGTGAATCATTATTGTCCAGAGACGTGAGTAACCAATTTTCGTTTCTTTAAATCTATTTTTGTGTTGATTAACAGTTTAGGTTACCTACAGTGGCCACCTACAAAAGAATTTAAGACTATCGGTAAATGGTAACAGTGATGGGGGGTCCAACAGTCAAACAGTGCAAGACAGTGACACTGAAACTTACGATGGGGGGTGGGGTGTAGCGAATCTCCCACCCGCCCCACATCATAACTATCAAGGTCGGCGTTTTACATTGTAGGACTGTTAATCCAATTGTTATAATGTTAGCCTTTGAATCCATACCCTCATCCCAATCCCTATATCCATTCAATTATAGTTTTAAATTCATTTGTAACGAGCTGCAGTGAAAGTGCTGTAGCCCCAACATTCTTGGCAGATTTTGAGTTTCCCAGCTTTTCTGTTTCAAATCTAGTCAAATAAAGAATTATTTATCATCAGAAAAACAGCAAAGATGTGTTACTTGATTCTGTCAAATCAATTTATTCAATTTTCTAAATAAAATATAAACCCAACCTTTTTATTTTGTTTTAAAGGTGTACAGTGTGTATGCCTTCCAGTTCAGTGTTCATGTTAGTTACTTTGCACGTGACTCTATAGAAGTTAGTATGAAGTAGTTCTCCATACAGCTGATACAGAAATAAATGCAGTTGGGCCTATCACATGATTATGTTCTGACCAATGGAAATCTTCCCTTCATTTATCAACTGATGCAACTGCAATTATTGGTGCATAAAGATGACTCTGTCCAGTTCATATTGATTTTGCATATGGAAAGATGAGGTGTAAATAATAGTCTAATAAATGCAGAGGTCTAGCTAGGATTTTAAAACCAGGAGTCCAGGACTCCCATTTTGGTAAAAATAGGAGTCCCACCAGCAGAAGTTGCAGTCCCCTCCCAGAAAATGTTGAACTTTGCAGATTTGAAGAACAGTTGGTTGCCATTGAGTTTAATTTCCATTCTTTATAACACTGACATGTACAGCCGTGTCATCGTATTCTGCGCATCTGGTAATTTTGCACAACGATAAGTCATTTCTATAAACATTGGATCAGGTGTTGTTTTGGTTAAAAATCCAACTGTATCAAGAAAGAATGATCGTCCTTTAATTAAAGAAAGTGATATTCATAAAGCGTAGAAAAATAACCCACATTTCTATTCTAAATGAGTATAAAAATGTGATTTCTAAAATGTCAACATGAAGATCCAATCTATGACCTTCTTGAACTTATAACCCAGAAAAACCTATTTAATATTTATCTTTTAGAATCATACAAATAAATACATTATTTAAATGACAGAATTGTTTTCCTTAGAACAATGCTGTATCTTAATTCAAATTTCTAATTTTGCAAGAAGTTGTCCCACACCTACTTTATCGTCTGCTGTCCAATTTGTCAACTTGCATCTCGGACAGATTCTCAAGAACATCACGGGCATATAGTCTGTTTCTAAATTCTTTGGTAATTTTTTCCCCATAAACGAGACGTAAACACATTTTATCATATTCATTGCTGTTTCTCTTCAATATATTAGATAATTATTTTAAATATGAAATAATGAACTTTTACTAATTTTTTTTACAAGATCGGTTTAGTTTGCTTAATAGCTCTTGCCATTTAGTGGCATTGTTACGTTGAATTCTGTAAAACCAGCTATAAACATGACCTAGATCATTGGCTGAAATGCTGACAGAGTCTAAAGTAATGTATTTCATTTCCATAGCCTGATGCATAAACATTACATCTTTTCAAATCCATGCGCAAAATAGGCCGCCATATCGCGAGTCATGAAAACATAGGGGTGGTATCCCCTTTGTCCAAAAATTAGTATTATTTTCAACCGAATATTCTGGTGACAACTGCCATGTTTCAATTGGTAAGCATTGAAGAATTTTTTATTTTTGTCAATGGGTCAAATTTGGTATGCATTTTGTGCCAATATTAGTGACCTTAGATGTGCAGAATAGCCTGACAGCGGTGTAACTCTTGTTTGTACTTCAAGGTGAGACTGAATTTTGTCAATCCAAGGAATGGTCTTATTCCAAACACTAAGCCAGGTATCACACACTTTCTTACACTTGGCAACTACCCCATCCAAACTATCAGTTCTAGCAACTTTAGCATTCTTCTGAATCTTATTAAAATCTTTGTCACTTTGTCGTTTATCCCCAAAATACTTATCCAAATTTGCAAACAACATTTTGTCCAAGTCTTGATGTGTCTTGATTTCGAGTTCGCATGCACTATTTACATGTATTTGGCTACAATCAAAAATGAACACAATAATGGAAGCTAAAGTTCTGATGTACTCTTATAACAACTACATGTACCGCTGAATTCAGTCATTGTAAATATCAGCACATTTTTCCACCCAAGCTGCTAGTCGAAGTCTTTGAACTTGCTGCCCAGCCATTGCATCATGTTCTTTTAATGTACTCCTGTAAATACAGCAGGCACATCTTGAGACCACCGAATTCTGTCATTGTAAATATCAGCACAGCTAAAATGATCAATTAATCAACACATTCTCCCACTCAGAAGGTGGTTGAAGTAGGCCTGGCAAGTCTTTGAATTTGCCGCCCAGCTATTTGCATGCGTACAGAGGACTCTGCATGGGTGATTTTCTGCATCCCAGGTCAAAAATTTGCATCCAAATACATGCAATTATGCATTTCAAAGATCTCTGAAATGTCAATTACTGGCACATACAATTTGTTATGAACAGCACATGCTCAGTAGGAAATTATGCCAGGGGTGAATCAAGGGTGATTAAGACTAATGCTCTAACTGAAATCAACTTGCATCATAAAAACACACCGGTTGGAATTTCCATCCATCATAAATGGGTAAAATTTAAATTCCATGCATCGAAACCTGAGGTTACATGTCAATTAAAAACCCTGTTATTGATATGAGGCAGGTAGCACTTGATACTATATTGCTTAATTTTGTTAGTCCATTTAAAGAAACTACCCCGTGCTCGTACTGCATGGTTTCTAAAAATGCTGCTTTCTATAGGAAATATGCTCTGACCTCACACTCCAACATAAATCTCAAAATATCAAAAATAGGACAAAAATAGCCAGAGGAAACTTGAGCTACAATAAAGTAGTCTCAACTGACATTTCAACTGAATGAGGAAACAAAGTGGTGGAGATGATGGACAGAGGATGATAACCGAATGAAAGCGAGAACTGTTCAAAGATGTTTCTGCTTCAGTTTATTAAAATGAAACATGTTTTTAACAGAACATGGATTTGTATCAAATGTCAAAACCAAGTATTCCTGAAATGCTTTTAAAAGTATGAATTTATATATATTAACAGTTGGCTTTTTAACTTGAATGATAACCAAAATGATTGATTTCTGCCCATGAAAACTGAAAATTATTACATGTTTCTACTTGTTCGTTATTCCATTTGCTTATGCATCTGTTGATGGATCTATTTGTTTATGAAAAATAACAAAAATGGTTAAAATTTCGATCTTTTTTTTTACTTGAAGAAAAATGAGGAAAGGTTACGCATTCAGTCTTCAGCGGTTGACATGCACAACATAATGTGATGTATTTTGGATATCCTTACACACCAAAATGAGATGTACCTTTATGATTATCTGAGAAGAATAATGTTAGGCGTCAGATTATGTGTCTAGGGAATCAAAATGGTGGATACGGAAGTGTACTTGTTTTGCGATGTCACATGAAAACAATGGATTATTTCCCTGACAAACACAATCTTTTTTTATCTATTGTGTTAGAAATGTTGCCTTGCAATTTACAAATATATATATATATATATATATATATATATATATATATATATATATATATATCTTCACATATACACAGGGGTTCTGCTAGAATTGAATTTTAGAGAGAAGTGACTTCTTTTGGATAGAATAGGGAGAAGTGGGAGCCTCTATTTCTGAGTATCTATTTAACATTGGTTTTAAGCAATACTTTATTTTCAAGTTGAAAAATCTGTCTTACATGTTTATTATAAACAAACTTTGTATGTGTATAAAAACTATTATATTCATGCCCATTGTATTCATACTTGAAAGTGTATGTTTGAATGGAGATATATGCAGTGTATCTTGGCCATATGACTTTAAAGAGCACACTATTTAATTTTACGAGGAGTAATGAGATTACAGTTTTGTAAGTCGATAAAATGCTAAAAAATCTAAAACTTAATTGATTTTGCTTTGTGAAAGTTCTCTATAAATAGCAGT
>JAECUM010004489.1:0-56467 GCA_016617855.1 Megalonaias nervosa
CATGCAAATAAAATTTGTAAGAGGTGACCTGTCATCAGTGGGTAGGATTTACACTGGAAGAAAATAAATGATGGAAATTCTGATTAAATGAAGACAAAACTGGTCTGAAATACATGTATGTTGACGACTTACATTTGTGTTGTACAGTCCATAATGTGTTAAGTACTGTTCATGTATATGAAGAATTCCATGAATTCGAGTGTAGATTACATGTTGGAAAATTCATGTACCATTCACATCCCATTAGAAAACACAAATGACACATGTATTTAAAAAATGGTAGTCCTTGTTTGATATGTAATTTATTGTCAACAAACATGTGTTACTAAACAATTCACAATGATATTCATTGTCACCAGTAGGTTGTAGCTGTATAGTTGTTGGTTACATGCTACATGTATATGTATTTTCTAGAGTTTGGTTAGCCTTTGAAAACTATCATCTTTCTGAGGCTATTCATAGAAAAATGAAAACGTGAAAAAGTTCAAAAGTTTCACAAACATCCTTGCAAGAAGTCCCACCTTCAATTAATTTAACTGCCTGAAATCTTTAGTTTTTTAAGATTGGAAATTTAATTAGCATTTTATACCACAGTTTGTAGCGATCATAATCATAATCATAAACTTTTTTTCATGGAGAAAGGAAACTTTAACAGCAATATAAAGGTGTTCCAGTCACTTTGAAAATGAAAGAACTGATCAGATTCCATTGCTTTTATTTACGTTTTGTGCTGACTTCCTTTGATGAAAGGTGCTCTGTTTTCATTGAAGATTGTAATCAGCTTGCTTTGATGAAGAGTGCAAGTGTTAGTGAAGTCGCCATGAAATGCCCGTTTGTTATTGGCAGCAACATCAGATAATTGTAGAACAATGTATAGGGTGGAACTGGCAGCTTGTTGGCATAAAATATTAGACAGCAAAAGATTTGTTCAATTTGGGACTTAGGGGTCCTGTCGACATACACATTTGTTTTTTTTATCTCAACATCAACATAAGCATGACAGATTTGGTAGTAAGAATATACCATGGGCTTGGGACATTTTTGTTGATACAGTGGCTCATCAACACAAGTTAAGTTGATGTAAGTGGGTAGGACTGTGGTTAGTATATCCAAGGGAAGACCACTCCTGTCTGACTTACTCTTCTTGCTAAAACATGTCATAAGATGTGGCAATATAAAAAAATTGTCTTATGGGAGGTGTATTTGTATGGGAGTGGATGTTCTCAAGACATCTTATGATGAGGAAAGTATTTTCAAAGTAACATATTTTAATGGAAAAAATTGGTATTCATCAATTAACTTGTTCCCAGAATAAGAGTTACAAGAGTTATTGCCATTTTTAGCATTTTACTGAATTCAGTATAAGACACAATCTTGTAACTGCAACTAGTCTGGCGTTTCAGTGGATTTAGATAAAACTTGGTGTTTATTATGTTCATCATTTGAGGATGTACTTATTATTCAATAACTGTGTTCCTGCAGTTTTTGTATGAGTTACTACCCTTTTTATCAATATACCACTGTCTTATGACCACAACTATTCTTACAGTGTCTGATAGTTTGCTGTGAAACATGGAACTTAATAACCAGAAGATGTGCATATTGACCTAGTACTGTTTTCATGCCAATTATTGTAAAGAATTACAGTAAACTCTTGGTTTATGTGTATTCAACTTACTTGCATCTTGCACTTATGCAAATTAATATTAACGCCCAAGCAGAAAAATACACCCCAAGATGCGCATTATCCATGTGTATACACAAATGTGCAGTATCCAGCATTCCCAAGCAGGAACGTATTTGACAGAGAGAAAGATTTGGCTCCCCATTGATGGATGGATTCATGTGAATTTGAGATAAGTGAGTTTTCTCAACTGCTTTAACAGATTTCTGTGTTTGTTTGAAAGGTTGCACATATGATGATCCTCATAAGAAAATATAAATATCGACCAATATACTTCAATGATTTTGTCATAGTTATATTTTATAATTTACCGTTGGATTCAGTATAGGAATCGAAGCTTATGAGAAAGCTTTTGGCTGTCTAACATTTTAATCTTTACATTAACATGGTACGTTTCTATTAATATCCCCATTACTTGCAGAAGGTTGTCGAAAATCTTGATTTGGTCCTGTTTGTTCAGAGAAGTGTTGACAAATGAAATTGAGCTAGCTTATTTTATAAGCATATGTAGATGATTGATTAAATTTTCAGGTCAGTATGGTAATCTTTTAATTTTTGGGTTACCTTGTTGAACTTTTTGGGACTTGGATATTTTGATAAAAACATTTGTTAGCATAATTAAGAAAAATCATTCAAGACATACAAATGAAATTTGTTTGACATTTTCTATTAATGTGTAAATAGAGAAGATAGATTTTCAGGCCATTATAGCAATTTTTCTAACATTTTTGTAACTTCGTGATGAAAATATTGTTAATAATTTGGTATGAATGTTGATATAGCAATTTTTACAATATTGTCAAAGTAGTTTAAATTTTTGGACTTGGGTTTTTATAAAACATTTTTGGGAGTTGTTTTTTATTTGTTTGCATTTGTGTTTCACAAACACAGACCTTGTTCCTTTGGAGTAAATTTTCCAATTTACACAGGATGAAAGTGCTTCAATACACATTTTCTTTTCTCCCAGTATCTTCAGAATACTCTGCAGTTGACAGTTCCTGATCATGAGAAGGAGTTCCAAGGTCACAGACAGTACACATTTGAACAACTGCAGGATCTTCAGAGTCGTCTGATGCTGGTGGCTGGGAAGGCAGAGCAGGGGAAAGATGATGTTGACAGATTTATGCTGGTCAGTGAAGACACTGTGATTAACTAATAATTCAGTCTTTTGATCAATCAAACAGTTGGAACCTAATGAACAAGAAAGACCAGGCTATATTTTAATGTAATTTTTGAAGAAGATTGCATATTTTAGGTATTGCAGGTGACTGTGATGGTGGCAAAAACTGGTTACCAAGGTAGAGGTTGTGTGAACTCTGGTGCTGTTTTGTTAACTAGTTAGTGGACACCATACATGGTTACACCATAGTTGTTTATTATCATTGCTTGCACAAGTGAATGCTCCTAAAAGAGCTATCTCAAAAACCTTTTATACCAGCTTCAGTAATTTAGAGATTTTAGCTTTTTGCTATCTATAAAGCCAAGTGGGCTTGTGACATGGCCCAGTGTTCATCATCCATTGTGCATCTGTTAACAACTGCTATTTTGAATTTCACTTCAGAAACCACTGAATCAGTTTTGACCAAATTTGGCTTTTACCTCATTAATTTTATGTGTCAATTACTATCCATGAAAGCCAAAAAGCACAGTGAAATCTGCATCATTTCCAAACCAAAGTTCGACACAATCACAGACCACATTTTTAAGGCACTTTGTGGCAGTGCCATCTCTGAGGAAGAGTTCATGTTTATCCTATATGAAGTTGAAAAATATACAACCTTGAGAGAATGAAATGCAGGCTGCATCACACAAGGCATACACTTTTGTAATCAACAAAGTAGAGAAAAACCAATTAATAGCCAACGGAAGAGCTGTAGCCTGTGGCGATAACAAAAATGTCAGAATGACTGAACTGTCAAAAAAATAACTTTATGGCTCTTTAGCCTATTCACAGTGCTCGTCAAGCATGTGATGTGGTTTTTAATAACAGGTGAAATCATAACTATTTCAAATGCCATTGCCCCACATAAAAATAAGATCTGTAGACCTGAGCCAGCAGAGGGGGTGGGGATGGGTGATGAGTCAACCCCATGGTCTCTCCCAAGAAAAGTACTTTTTTGACTTGCCTGGTATTTGCTTTTCTCACAGGACGGCGTGAGTTGGAATTTAAACAAATGGATTTTGACTGTGTTTTAGTCATGTTCTGGGGGTTGGAGGGGGGCTGGAGGATTGAAGGGGTCTAGTTCAGTTCCTAGTAACTTACTTTATTCACTCTCCCTGCTGCTGTTGGAGAAATGAGAAAAACACAAATAAGAAAAATTACAATAATATTCAGATAAAAAGGAAATTAAGAAGATTTGAAACAACTGGAGACTAGTTTCCTTATTAAATAATGTTGTGGCTCTGTGGACTAAAACTAAGTAACAGAAAGACTGAAAACCAACAAGTCTTGTAAAATTCAAAAATAATTTATTTCGCAAGAATACAAAGTGAACATTTAAAAAAGAACTTACAGTATTGTGAATTAAATCCTAAATAGTTTTATCACAAATCCAAATGTATGAAGTTCCAATTGAATTCCAGTGGTATTCCAAATAAATTCCATTATTGAATGCATTGATGTGCCTGTAATCTTGAACATGCTAAAATGCCAATGGCCTGGAATGTGGCATTGTGTTAACAGCCTTTTGATGTATCACAGTGATATAATCCAATATGTCCTTGACTGAATTCACTTTAGATCCCAATTAATGATTTAATCCAAGAATATTATTAAGCACTTTGTAATTCCAGCGAATAATAATTTGAATAAAAAAAATCCACTCAAATTCAAAACTGAACACAAAAATAAGACTGATTCTGCTTTGAATGTTAAGGCAAGAATGAATAATCCCTGAGTAAACAATTTTATATACCCCTCCACTTGATGCAATTATCATTTTCTGGAAATACTCTGTCAGCTTATGGAGAATTTCTTTTCTGGAACTTTCTAAGGTCAGAATCAAGACTGTATTTTTAACTCAAACTGAAGTAAACATATTTACAATTAATAATGATCTGAATATTTTTAATCTATAATCATAGAGAAGTATTAGCTATGTGTTATGTTGTTTATCAAACAAAATGTCACTAGTCAGTTAGACCATTAACTTGATTTTGGATTAAGGTCTGTTACAAAAGACATAACATAAAGTCAGCTAACAATACAAATTAAATATACATAGCAATACAAATTAAAAAATTTTAAGTAAAATGTTAGCAAACAGAATAAAAACATGCATGGGCAAAATAATTAATATAAACTAGAGCTGTGGTTAGGAAGGAAGAAATATAGAAAGTAATGCCTTAGCAATACAGACAGCCATTGATTTTATACAAGGTAAAGGTGAACATAGACCAATGATACTGTTGTTCCAGGAAAACTCTCAACAGAATAGAACATAGCTATATGGAAACCATGTAAAGAAATATGTTTTGGAAACAACTTTTCCAAATGGGTTGAAATATTGTATAAAAACATCTGCATAAGTAAATGGAATAAAAAAAAAAAAACCAATCTAATATATTGATCTGTGAGATGGGGATGCTCTCTGTCATTGTTATGTCATGTCAGTCAAAGCACTAGGCAGAAGGATAAGTAATAATAGAAATATAAATTGTTTATCAATTCCAAATTTGGATAAAGGACTAAAAATGTTACAGCATGTAGATAACTGCACAAATATTTAGGAGATAATTATTAATTAAAACTTTAAATTCAAGTTTAATTTTTATAGGAGATTATTACTTGTTCAAGTATTTAGAAAAAATGATTTTGGAAAAGCAATAGGCACGGAGGTCAGCCATGAAAAGACAGATATTATCAGTAGGAAATTGGAATGGGAACCATCCCAGTTTACTATCCAAACTTTTAAGAAATCAGCATTTAGTTGATCATGTGACTCCAGTCCAGAAGTCATTAATCTGATGAAGACCTTGTGAAAAGGTTGAAAGTTCAGGAGTCAA
The DNA here is from genome assembly GCA_016617855.1 of Megalonaias nervosa. Taxonomy (NCBI): domain Eukaryota; kingdom Metazoa; phylum Mollusca; class Bivalvia; order Unionida; family Unionidae; genus Megalonaias; species Megalonaias nervosa. The sequence goes on from JAECUM010004489.1 coordinate 5,690, forward strand.
AAAATCATTTGCTACAGAAAGGTATATATGTTTAGTCTTCTTAACTGCAAATGGCTGTAACAGGTAACAATATTCATTCTAGAACACTGTTTCCCTGGCCTTTTCTGCCAGTGCATGGCACCCTATCATGACCAGTTGCAGATGTCGTAAAAGAAAGAATGAAAAATTAGGAAAAATTGAAGTATATTTTTCCTAATTTATGGTTGGCTCTAAAAGGAGTTGTTTTAAGCTTCGCCTTGTTTATTGAATTAAGCCAATTGCATGAAATCCTTCAAATTCCTCTTTATCATCATCACTCCTGAAAAGTCAGTGGTGAAAGTTCAGGTCCAGAATTTATATTTATTTGGACTATCATGACAATTCTAAGGTATCTCTCAGTGCCCAAGATGGAATTTGTCAAGACCATACATTGTAATTATGTTTATTACATCCAAACTTCAGCAGGCACAGATTGTCTTTAAAAAGGCCCTGAATCAAGTAAACGTAGCTCACTGTATTGTAACAAGGAAAAGGATAAAATACTCAGGTTTAAGATGAAAAATAAAACTTTGGACCAAGCTTATTTTCTGAGGAAAAGTACATAAATTGCAAATCTGCTAAGACAAAGCACTGTAACTACATTTAGCTCATCAAAGCTTTACCCAGCGCTGATTACCATGAAAAAAAGACCACTCTAGGAAAATGAAGCATTGATAACTGTACAGTTGTAAAGATATGTCAGATACTGTGATTTCAGAGGAGAAATAAAACTAAGAACTAATTTTATTTTCTAAAGAAAAGAAAATGTTTCCTGATTTTGTATTAATGATTATTTTGTTTAACAATGTGTCAGTGTTACTGTAACAGCCTGACTGTAGTCATGGAAAAAGATGTTGCCTGAATGTGCCTCTGACAAGAACATTACCATTGCTTGAATTCTAAACATTATTTCAATTCAGCCAATAAGAAATAAAGAAAAATTTGTATTAGATCTACAGCTATTGAACACGGGACATCTACAGGTATGGTAATGATATATTTGTTCCACAGTAATGCAGCACTCTACATAGTGTTTAAACAACAAGTTGCCAGTCAAAGCAAAAAACAAAATGATACACAGTGATGTGAAATGAAATGAGTTTATTAATATAAGCAATCACAGAGCATGGACTATCAAGGTTTATAAGCATTGTTTATTTCTTTAATAAGACTAGTATTGGTAAACAATTTAGTTACAATACAGTGTGCAATGGATTTAATATTTCATAAAAAGTGAATGTGACACATTTAGGCAGCTACAGTGCCTTCATTCTTTCATCAGATTGACCTGGAAGAAAGCTTTTGTTTAGTTCTTCTGTAAAATGCACACCCTCCCTTGAAAATAAGAAAGTTGTGTAAACACAGTGGCCATTGTTCAGAGCTAATTGTGGTAGGTATGTGTTGTTTTTATTTCAGACCTATGGTACTATATTTCTAACATTTTTCTACTTGTGCAGGTATTTGACAGTGTGATGAGACTTGCCAATGTCTTCATCAAGCTACATTCAGCAGGATGTGTCCTTTTCAAACATTGGCAGGCCAAGTTCCTATGTGATGTTAGTCGCCCTGTTTGTGCCTTTATAGAATTTGGTCAGGGAGCCAAACCTTTAAAGGGAAAGCGGAACAGGAAAGATGATGTCACAACAGTCATACCAAAAATGGCAAAATTCATGGAGAATTGCCTGGACAAGTGGTTAGACCACATCAACCAGAAAAGATTGGATTATTTGGAGTTGAACTATTTCACAACTGATCAGTTGGTTATTTTACAACAAGAACTGGTGAAAGTTGGTCCAGACCAAAGTCCAGATATCAAGATCTACCCCCTTTTATCAGCTGTGAAGGAGAATTGTACATATGAAGATCTGGTAGATGCTATGAGGAAGGCTTCAAAAGATGTGGAGGTAGTTCAGATGGAGGTGGACGAGGAACATGAGATGGAAGGTGAAGAAGGTGAGGTTGCATCAGATGAAAAAAAGGAGGAGGAGGAGGTGCAAAACTTTATCAAGGAGATGATTGATGCAGGATTTTCAGAGAAGCTTGCAAGAGCAGCTCTTAAGGATGTGAAACCTAATCAGGTTACAGATGGTAAGTCTTGTCAGTCTGTTGTAACTAAACACAAGTCACAGAGCAAAAATATTCAGTATCTGTTAAGAGAGTTATCTAATAAGGATAGCCACATCATGCAAAATCAACAGTGGGTTTAAATGAGAAGAGACCCAAAGGATCCAGATATTCTCCATAAGATGTGATTCAGTAAGTAATTGATATTGTTTCAGTATGGAGGATATTTGGATTATGTACCAGTAAATGTTTAACATCATAAGGAAAGAATGAAGTATTTCAATTTTGTTTATGCTTTGTTAGTGGAAGGCAAGACTTAGAGGTAACTTTAATTTCCTTTTGTAGTGACCAGTTTTGTTAAAGTTCTTGTTGAAGTTTTGGCCTTGCAATGTCTTTTGTGCTAAATGGTATGAAAACTGTGCAGTGCGAAGAAATAGTCCTCCCATTTAATGCATGTAGCCACAGGCACAGGATTGGGCAAACAGAAATGCTGTTATTCATATGTTTATTAGATTTTGCCCAAGCCTGCCTATTCAAAACTCAGTATTTATAGCCATACTTTTGTAGGTATATTGTGATATTTCATGGCAGATGTACGTTTGTTGTATCTATCAATGCCATCATCCTTTTGTATGTCATATTTTCCTTGTAACCTGAGCTGAATGTTCACCAACTGAGTGAAAGTGATCATGTTTGGTGTGATGTTTTAGGACAATGAAAAGATGAGAACTAAGGTTTTGAATTCAGGTTGCAGCCATAGGGGTGGTGTGAGGATGTGACCATGTTGTCATCAAAGGTCATGTTTTTCATGTAACCTGGATGCTAACTAAACAACTGAAAGGTGTTTCAGGAAGATTAGTAGTGTACAATGAAGATTGAAAATACTGAATGCAGTAGGATGGGTGTGAGGAGCAGGGAGGTGGGCAGCAAAAATAGCACATATATTTGTGACCAGTTCCATTAGTAGTTTTATGTTTTCGTATATGTTTACATATAGATATGTCATTACCAGAGAAGAACGTGTCATTTAATGCTGAGAATTAAGTCGAAGTCTGAAACAGTCCATACAGGATAGCATGTTGTGTTGACCAAGTGACCATCTTTTCAGGCATAATTTTCTGTTTTCCTGTAAGGTGTACATGTGACAGAAGCTGATGGCTGACACTGAAGAAAAATCAGCAGTATCTGTGGGTTATCATTGATAGGTGTACAACATAAAATAACTTATTTCATAAATGCCTCATAAAGTAATTGAAGGTAGGAACAGAGTAAGGACAAAATTGTTCATATCTGACAGGTATCATATGGTGCAATGATCACCTGGATGAAGAGGATACCCATCAGGAAGAAGAAGATACGGATATGTGGGATCGAGACCCTCCAGCCCAAGAAGCTGTACTTTATGAGGGCTGGAAGAAATCAGACCAGACTGTCATGGCTGTCGCTGCAGGCATCTTAAACAGACTTGAGGGGGCAAAGGGGTATGGAAACCTTTTTCTCTTTTGGTTGTGATTTCTTGACATCGTGTGTTTTTGCCATCATATGGCGTGATTATGTATATTTGAAGCTTAATCCATCTAATAAAAATCATTCCATGATTGAAATAAGAGAAGATCTAAAGAAAATGAACTTGGTAGTGAAGCTTAAATTCATTAGTGAAGAGAAGTTACTGAAATCTGAACTATTACCTTTAAGACTTATCTTTTTAGTTTTTCTGGTCATTGATTAATGTAATAGGATTTCATCCTTCCATCCAGCATCCAATATCCACCATCTGCAGTCTTCAAAATAAGCACCAGTCCAAAGTCTGAGCTCAACGTCTTTTTACTTGGGCCAGCAAAATTTCTAAGTTCAAGGGCTTGCTGGGACAGTAAATATTCAAAGAAATGCAAATAACAAATGTAGATGTAAACAAAAATCATTGTCCAAAATCTATTATCATCCTTTTATCATATCTGAACTGCCAGATATCTAACCTGAATAATCTAGTTAAATATATTCAGCCGATCTCTTTTCACAACATTAATGCCTGAAGAGGGAGTCATTTAAATCACATCAAATGGGCAGTTATTGTATTGATATTATTCATAATTTGAATAAATTAGCATCCTCTAGTAGTGAATGGAGGGAGGTGGAAAATAATGACTGGATTATTCAAGTTAATTATTTTCATACATTGTGGTGTGAAAAGATGGCAGAGCTAGAAAAGTTATTTTAAACATATGCAGTGGAGCATATACAGGTAAATTGTTCACATTGAAGTAGTTCTTCCATTTTGAATTCTCAGTATTAATCTGGATATTTGTAGTGCCAAAAACTCATTAATATTGTCATTATCAGATGTACATTTTTTAGATATGGAACATTTAAGCCCTCAGGAAGTGGATGGAGGGCACTGAATTATTTGAGTTACTATCCAAATTTTATGTTTCATGGCATCTTTTTCTTTCCAGTTTGGTATTTGTAATTTCAGCTAACCTGAAAAATTTGCCTGTGATAACCTTTGTTTCATTTTTTTCAACCATTAGCTCTGCTAGATAATTATATCTTTTGTTGTACATTTTCTCAGTGTATCTGCTTGTGCATCATCCTTGTTGTCCCATTTGTTGTCCCTTGTGTTTGTATATCTGTATCTTTTGTAACCTCTGGTATATAATTTTATTTAATTTTTGTAATTTTTATTCATGGTCATAAACTGTAAAGAATATATTTTTTTATAAATTGTGTACATAATTTGGCTCTGCTGAAACTCAAAAGACGTAGGATCTATAAATAGTTGATTACATACGTGTTGACAATTAGTAATAATAATTGTAATTATAAGACCTAAAATGGCACCTATGGCATAGTTTCTCATTGACTGATGGGATATGGAAGTTTCGAGAAGAATTCTGTGGCTTCCCCATTGGTTGCATGATGTCATGTGACTTAGTAAAACGTAAATCAATAGTGTATGTTGTCATATGGGGTCCATTTTGAAATACAGTCACAATTTACAACGTATATAAGGAGAAAGTTCAGCATTGAGTTTCATTCCGATTTCTGGAGTCATTCATACTTTTTGTGTTCCTGATGTAAGACTGCAGGTGTATTTTATGTTGTACTTAGATAATTTTCGATGGAAAAACATTTGTTTGGACTGTTCATTGGTGATAGAAAGTGCTCATTATTTGGACAATAATATTATTCTGGAACTGTTATAAATTATTGGAAAGAATTCTGGACAATGCGACTGACCTCAGTGCTAGCACAGTTGTAGAGACTACCTGATACCTTGGTTGCATGATGGGGTATTCCCTTGTGTGGCACATGCCCTCCAGTGACATTAAGTCAATTTTTCTCTCCTGTGCATACAAGAATATCATACCAGAGACAAAGTCGTGTCTTAAGGGAAAGAGCATTGGATCTTTGTGTGTAACCACTACCAGGTAACAGTGGGCTTGACATATTGGACCACCTTGGGGCTTCTTCATGTAGTTGAACTTGGATAGCACAGACAAAAATGGCAGCCTAACCATCATAGCAGTGAGGCTGTCTGTTTGCTCACCTGATTGAAAAGGTAGTTGACTATACCACTGGAGCATCCAGACATGGGATTGATGTGTGAGCATGGTACAACTCATAGACAAATTCCTCAGGTGCTTTACCATTGATACAAACCACTTTTGTCACATTTTGCTGCAAACAAATTTGCTCTCACAAGAGTACTTCTATAATGTCATTGTCAGAGTCTACTAGAATAATTGAATCAGTGGTGTTTCTGGAGCAGGGCCATTTGTTGCATTACCTGTTGCTGGTATTTGGTGGTGGAGGCTCTACCAAAGAAGGCTTGGTGGCATAAAGCTTATCGAAATGTCAATAGAAATACCAGGTCACTTATGCAACTAAATCTCAGCATCTGACTAGCACATTTTCCTGGGCTTGCAACCAGCAGGGAAAGATTGGTTGGGTTAGGCAAACATCCATATGCTATCAAATGAAACGCCAGGATTAACCTTTAAGCAGAGCATTTTAAGAGCATGCTTATACTGGCAGAGAAATACACTGAGCAGGCAGCAATTCAGATGAATGTCTTAGCATTTCCATTGAGACTAAATTGTGTACCTGAAGGGTGAAGACAGAGGATTGATCTTGTGTCACCCTCGCTTAGTAGCAGCTTTCTTTTTGGTCAGACAGATAGCAGCCTCTATTTTTTTTTTCAAAGAATTATAAAAAAAACCCACAAACTTCAGGCTGGGAAGAGTTATGGTTCCAACCAATTTAGCTCATTAATAACAACAGAGTGATAACAATCTTTCTCTTACTTGGAACAAACCTCCGCAGGGCTTAGCAAAGCCCTGCAAAAGCTCTTGACTTCCCTTTGTGTAAGCTTCATGCTACTTTTTTCATCAAGTTTGGTCCAAACACCTCTCCTTACCTCCTTTTCAATACCGAAGAGTAATCTCTATCTTTGTTATGTATATCTGCTTGCTCGTATGCATGTATGCTGAAGGGAACCTGCAAGAATAATATTAAATTTACAGTACTTTGAGATGAAATATTAGCATTTTCACTGGGAGTTGTCTCTTGTTGTGGCCAAATTACAGGAGCTAGAGCTGGCTGATTAGCCCTACTCACCAGTACATCCAGCCCATCATCATATTCTCATAGGGATATTATCCCTTTGTGAAACAAATCATGAAAATGTATGATAGTAGACATAATACTATATTAAGCCTATCACAGTGACACTCAGTTCTCTGAATGGGTGTAAATACAAACATGATACAGCACATCACATTGACACTCTCTCCAAACAGTGGGTTTTTGTTTTACTTGCAATTTATAAAACATTTTAAAAGTACTTTCTTGCCGTATTCTTCACCCTCTTCATTATATTTTCCATCCAGCCTCTTTTAATACCACTTTTCAGCCTCTTCATATGACTTTGCAGCCACTTCATACCACTTTCCATCCAGCCTCTCAATACCACTTTTCAAACTCCTCTTCCCACTTTGCACCCTCTTCATACCACTTTCCACCCTCTTCATACCACTTTTCATACAGCCTCTTCATACAACTTTCCATACAGCCTCTTCATATCACTTTCCATACAGCCTCTTCATACTACTTTCCAGCCTCTTCATACCACTTTCCATACAACCTCTTCATACCACTTTCCACACAGCCTCTTCATATCACTTTCCATACAGCCTCTTCATACCACTTTCCATACAGCCTCTTCATACCACTTTCCACCCTCATCATACCACTTTCCACCCTCTTCATACTACTTTCCATATAGCCTTTTCATACCACTTTCAATACAGCCTCTTCATATCACTTTCCATACAGCCTCTTCATATAACTTTCCATACAGCGTCTTCATACCACTTTCCATACAGACTCTTTACACCACTTTCCACCCTCTTCATACCACTTTCCATATAGCTCCTCTTCATACCACTTTCCATATAGCCTCCTCATACCACTTTCCATAGAGCCTCTTCCTACCACATTTTAGCCTCATCATGCCACTTTCTAACCTCTTCATACCACTTTCAACATGTGGGGTACTGCAGCTGGTACATATGCTGCAGTTGGTCCATGTTCCAGCACTGCATTTTTAGCATGGGTAGACTCTATATCCTCTTTTAAAATGTCCTGTAGATATGTGTCAATTCACACAGTTTTTAACCACACACTCCTTTAGTCCCAGTACTTAGGAAAATTGAATCTAAGTCCTTGTGACAACTACGACGTTCAGTTTTCAAACAAAAAGCCTGATGGATATAAAAAAATACACAAAAGTTAGTAATTTTATTCATTAATTTTTTATTTCTAACATGATGGGCACAAGGGGGTCCCTAATACTGTCATCTTATTTGCATTAAAACCAACTGTAAGTTTTCATTGTAAATGATGAGCCTGGTCATGATTTTCTGGTTCCAGAAAAAGTCCATTTTTAGTGAAGGATTGAGATCATTGGACTACACATATATAGAAAGTAAACACTGCATTATCTGTTTGTAGTATTTGAATAGCTAGTTCTGATATTTCCCCAAGAGCTGAGAAAAATAAAAAGGCAAATATATGCCCTTAAGCACACAAAGTAAATTTTAACAATTTTAACTTTATTGTACAAAAATTTATCAGAATAAATGTGTCCACACAAATATGGATGCTGTTGGTGTAGAAATTCCCATTTGGTTTGAACTGCGAAGATGACATTGTCAGGCAGCTCCTGGCAATAGTTGGGTTAGAAAATAGAAATTAACGAAAAGGCTTCAAGCACTTCATTTTTAAAATCAGAAGGAAGGGATCAACTGCCAGGGAGGTTGGCAAATACTATAGCAGTCATGATGTGCCTGTTGCTATTCACAATTCTTTAGTTTCAATAGCTTTAATGTGTTGGTCTGTTCATCCGTCCGTCCATTTATCCTCAGTTTTTTCCAGGTCAGAACCTAACAACAGTTGCAGATATCTCTGTGAAATTTGATAAACTTATTAATCATGTAATGTGCCTTTTTTGCTATCACAATTATTCATGAATATTAATGTTCCCATCTATTTGTTTGTCCTCCTGCTGTTTTCCACCCTTTGGTTTCCAGGGCAAAACTCCAAAACCACTTAACAATATCTATGTGAAATTTGGGACACTTGTTGTACTAGTGGTGTAGAATTGCCTACTGCTATTCACATTTGTTCATTTTCAGTGTTTTTAAAGTTTCATCATTTGTTCATCCTTCCATCCTTCACTTTTCTTTCGGGAGGAAAACTCTGCAACTGTTCATGATATCCATAAGGATCTTACAACACCTTCTTTTTAAATTAAACTTGTGGTCCACATTATCTGTTTGATATTCATATTTCTTAAGTTTGAATATATTTAATGCCTTAGTCCTTTTATCTAGTCATCATCAATCTGCCATTCTTTTCGGGAGTAAAACTTGGACACTTGGACTGTAGTTTGTACTTGCAAACTTCCTATAAATGAAATTGTCTTCACATTGTTCTCTCTGTAAGGAGACATTTTGCTTGGACAGGAAATGTTGATGAATCTCATCTTGGTTTTATTGAGGGTACCAGTGGCTGAGTGATCTGAGGAACTATACTCGTACAGATCACTTACACATCTCACCTCTTTCTGTGTGAGTTTGAATCTCTGCTCAACCAATGTGGATATGTGAGAATGCTTGCCAGTTGCTTACTGTGGGTCAGTGGTTTCATCTACTAAAATATACTGGCTGTCATGTATAGCCTATATCGTGCTAAAACATTACATTAAACCCAACCAGACAGACTATAGACCTGTTTATTTTTGTTCCCCATATTTGAGAGTGCAGGACCTTGGGATATTCATTGAAGTAATATATTGATTTAGAGTGCTGTCCATAGTATACCATGACAAGTAGTATAAAAACTAACAATAGAGTACTATCATTAGCAACGTATAAACTGAGAGTGCTACAGTGTTATATATATATATAAATTTGTAACTCTTGGACTGATTTTGTTTAATTTTTGTAATTTTATTGCTGTAAATTGTAGTGATTATCAATAGCTGGATTTCATAAAATTGCATAGGATCAATAAATAGATGCTTATGTATGTGTTAACAGTTACTAATAATACAATTATTAATAAATATGTTTATGAGATTCTTCCTTTTTCGCATTGGACAGATTGGTCAGGTGGTATATTAGAAGAATTAAGTTAATTCCTGTTGGATGAGTTAGGTCACAGGAATAGTACTTTGAAATATTAGATTTATAAGTAAGATCTGTAGTCATAATAAACTCTGCATATAAGGAGAGAACTGAACAATCAGATTCATACCTATTTTTGGAGTCATTCTTGTTTCTTGTGTTCCTGTTGTAACATCAAATCTGCAGATGTATTTTATGTTGTGCTTAGATATTGTTTGAGAGGAAAAACATTTGTTTGGACTGTTTAGTGGAAATAGAAAGTGCTCATTGGAATATAATATAGTTGTGGAACTTATGAGAATTATTCAAAGGAGTTCTGGACAATGCCATTTTGACAATGTCATGATTCTTGGTGGACCAGTACATTTCCGTTTCAGAAATTTTTATGGAACTTTTCATTTTTCTGGAATGTAATAGAACTTTTTCAGGATTATTTTGGATTCACTTCATAATACTAGTTCCTCTTACATTTTCATTTACAACTTTGTCTATTAAATTATGTAAATTTTACAAAACTTGTTGGTTTTACTTCTTTCTGTTACTTAGTTTATGACCATGGAGTCATAATAAGTGTACTGTCATAAGTAAAAATTGAGAATTCTGTATCATAGGCTGTGTCATCATTAGTTGTTGTAGTTCTTGTTTTTAATGCCATTTCTCAGCGCAAGATAGGCTATACATGGCAGCCAGGATAACTGGTGGAGGAAGAACCTGGAAAAGCCCTGGTAAGAACCACTGACCCATGAGAAGCTACAGGCAGCTTTTTCAGATACCCACATTAGCTGAGCCTGAGACTCAAACTCAAATGGACAGGAGTGAGATGGTTGTGATTGGTAAAGGAAAGTGCTTTAGACCACTTGGCCACCTGAGGACTCCATCAATCATTAGTAGCATATAAATTGAGGGTCCTGCACAGTGGGGTACTGTCATTAGTAGTATACAAACTGAGAATGCTGCACCATGGGATACTGTCATTAGTAGTATACAAATTGAGAGTGCTGCACCTTGAGTACTGTCATTAGTAGTTTATAAATTGAGAGTGCTGCACCATGGGGTATTGTCATTAGTGGTATACATACTAAGAATGCTGCACCATGGGATACTGTCATTAGTAGTATACAAATTGAGTCTTGTACCATAGTACCTTGATAAGTAGTTTGTAAATTTAGAGTGCTGTACCATAGGGCACCGTCTTTAGTAGTATAAAAATTGAGAGTGGTGTACCATAGGGCACTTTCAGTAGGGGACTTTGCTTTAGCATAGGACCAGGGACTATGTAAGCTGTCACTTTTTCACTATCACTGCCCTAACTGCATGGTAACAAATCAAACAGTAAATATTTAAACAGAAATTTAAGGTTATTTTAAGTTACAATATATGAGATAATTTTGTTTAGGTCATAAATGGGAAGTGAGATGCACTGGTAACTTTTCACATTAGTGTTAAAGACATCGACTGTTTGTTTGGGGTTTGGTTATTTTTTTCATATGCTAATATTTCCTAAATCTTTTTATGCATTTTGATCATATATATGACAGTAAGACAATTCATTCTGTGACATGAATTCTTGCCCCTTTGATTTTGTGGTTAAGATCATAGTCATAGAAAATTTGCATCAAAGCTTTTGTTAAAATATTTTACTATGCTTTTATTTCCTGATGGGTCTTCTTCATACTTGGGATGAATGAAGCTAAGACCATGGATTTTTTAACATGCCAACTGAAGCTTTTGACCATCAGGTCAAGGTCACAAATTGTAACAGAATACTTTCATAGCAGGCTTGACATGCATACCCTGTGTCTTCATTTTATTTCTTAAATAGTCTACAGACATAATGATGGTGTGTAATCTGTGATATGATTATATGAATCAATTTGATGATGACATGAAAATCATAAAATCAGATCAGTTACTTGTTACAGCTATAAAAGTTAAAAGACTAAGATTTCTTTGTTCCTGCACACAGCACATCATTGTCACAATATGCCTTGTATTGGCTACTTACACTATAAGATATATATATAGGATCTCAAATGGGTAATGATTTAATATTGAATTTATTCAGTGAGTTGAATAATGTCCAGCTTTTGCAAGCCTTGGCGAGCAAAGCTGGACATTATTCGAGTTTCATAAATTCAGTATTAAATCATTATTCATTTAAGATTCTTTTATTACAGTTCTTACTTTAATGGAAATAGGAGAGAATGAAGAAGAAATAATTTTATTCATTCTGACTCAGATGCAGCATCTTTCAGTTGTTGCATATAAAAATATAGTCCCTAGACATGGCCTGAAAATAGCAGTGGTCCAAGGTCCAGGACCTGCAGTTTTCCCAGTTGGACCCAACAGATAAACTTGTCAGAAGTCCGTTGGACCTCCCACTTTTTTCCCAAAAAACAGAAATTATAAGTATTCCTCTGCAGGCTCATAATTGGTTCTTTAACATAGTGTAAAATGTCAACAAATATATATGCAAAATTATGTACAAGCAATGTTACTGAAAGCCTATGAATATTTTTTGCTGTGTTACTGTACATTATAGTCAGACTGGAACTTGTACAGAAAAGTGTGTAAGTCAGTTCTATTTTACTTCTAAATTCAAGTACCCTTCCATGCAAGCATCAAAGTTCCAAGTCTGACTTATTCACCGTATCAACCTTATTACTTACCTTACTACAGCAAAAGTGTCATTTTCACGACTAAGCATTTAAATTGTTGGATATGGTAGCAGAACACTCCCTCGGCTACACTACCCCAAGTCTCACTATCTTGGGTTCTTTAGGATAGGTCTTGTATTTGGAGTGATACCCTGCGGAATCAGTCTGAAGACTGGCACTCCAGAGTGTGACAGATTCCTTCCCCAGCAGGATACTGTCTTATTCCTGGCTTCTTGTCGCCGACTGGGTCGCTGAGTCAACTGGATGTCCTGTGGTCACCGACTTTGTCATCACCTGAGTCGTGGGTCATCAACTGGATTGTCATCTGGGTCGCCAAGTCACCGACTGTGTAGCAGAGTTGCAGACTGTGTCACTGACTGTGTTGCAGAGTCACTGACTGTGTCACTGACTTAGTCGCAGAGTCACCAACTGTGTCGCTGACTTGGTCGCAGAATCGCTGACTGTGTTGCAAACTTACTTGCAGAGTCGCCAACTGGGTCACTGACTTGGTTGCAGAGTCACTGACTGTAGCAGAGTCGCCGACTGTGTCTTCTTTTGGTTGCCGACTTGGTCGCAGCATTGTCAGATAGGTTGCTGACTCAGTCACAGAGTCACCAGCTGTGTCTCAGAATCACTGACTGTATCGCAGACTTGGTCGCAGTCACAGAGTCGCTGACTGGGTCTTTCTCTGGTCGCTGACTTGGTTGCAGGGTTGGTTGCAGAGTCGCCGACTATGTCGCAGAGTCACGTTGTTATCTGATCGAGATCGATAGAGAGAGATGACAGTGTGAAATGATGAAAGAAGAGTTATCCTCCGTCAAAACATGTATTGTAACAAGACGTCTGCGTTCCTTGGACGAGCCTTGTAGCACTGGTCCTTTGGTCGACGAAAGACCTTGTCCCTAGTCTTTTCCGATTCCCTGGCCTGGCTCTCTCCTGTCCGACGAAATACAACCAAATGTGCTTGCTCTGCTGGCATGGTTATACTGCTTCACTTGTAAGTGGACATCTTCACACAATACCGCTTCTTAACACACCACCTTAGCAGCCACAGTTGGCAGCTATATATATATATTCCCAAGCGGAATCGTGTGACCCAAAACCTAAGACACTAGATGGTACTATAAAGCCCGCCAAGCATTTAAAATCAGAACATATACTTTAATGAAATGAAAATTACATTAACGAAACGAAAATTAAAGTCCATGGGTTTTATCATTACAATATTCATGTGAAGGGATGATTATGGAAGGCAGTATCCCAGATTTACATTAATGTATTTGTGACCGGATATTTGCATTATTTGATTTGGAACAGTAGAATACAGTAGACATAGGCAAATTTTATTTCAAGTTGGAATTGCATGACATAATAAGAGCTATTTTACCGTGTAAACATGCTGTGGTTGGGTAACGCTATCTCAATTTGAAGACTGGGTTATATTCACTTTCTTCTGTTAACAGAGGTGAGTTTATTTATTCCTGTAAGTTGACATTTAAACCACTCTTGTATATAGAGCGGATTCCATATTACAGGTATTCAACCCACCCCTCTTCCCATGCCCTCTATCAACTTACCAATTCCCTTAGTTTTATTTGTTGTTGTTGTCCTTGTTTGGGGTTTAACGCCATTTTTCAGCTATTTTTCAGCGCATGATAATCTGTACATGGCATAATGAGCCCACTTGGGTAAATGTACCATATTCAGACATATGACCTTTTTTCTCCAATTCCTTTGCCAGTCGATTCGAAAAAATGGCAGTCAAAATTTTAATAGTATTAGTGAAAACAAATAGTTCCAGAAGGCGGGTAAGGAAAATGTTACCAAAATTGCAGCCAATCAATAAAGAGAATACTGTGCAGGAATTTCATGGGCTTATTTAGACCAATCAGAATCAAATAAAGTGATATTTTAACATGTTGTCATATCAAAAATATGAAGCTCCATATACTATATGTAAAGTTTATCAACTATGTGATAATTCAAATATTGAATTGTATTGTCACACAAGTATTGTAATACATATCAAATAGCAACCAAGCTGATGTACAGCTGTGTAGGGTACACAGCAGTTTGATACATAAATGTATTTTTTAATATTTTTTTTTTAAATTGCACAGTGACATGGATGTAGATCCATTAATCAAAGACATGGAAGTATTATGGGAAGAATTTCTGACCTCTGTGTCCTCCAGTTTGACTGACTATCTCAGTGTTGAACATCTTGGGCTCATTCTGAGAAGACTAGCTGAAAAAGGTAAATGTACTGTAAATAAACAGCCTACCTCATGATCTGACAGTATACCTCATAAATGAGTGTAATATTTCTCCCATGATAAGGCCAGCCTAATAGACAGGCTTATTATGAGACATAGATATATTCAGTAAATGTTTGCCAGAATTCTATAAATAGGGCAGAAAATATTGTACAGACCCTAAAGCAGGTCATTTAACCAAATCTGCATTTCATTGGCATTATATTTGTATTCTTTTTGTGTTCAGTTTGAATTTTGTTTGCATTCCATTCATGTTTGCATTTCATCTCTCATCTCATATTTTATTTATGGTCTTAGAAATGCATTCATATTTTGTGTTTATCATTTTCATCCATCATTTCCATTCATTTTCACTCTTTAGGAATGAAATGGATGTGATTTAACAAAGTCAGGTTTTTGTTTTCAACAGTGTTACTCATTAGGTAGAGAACTATCACTTTTGTGTCATATCATATTAAATGTATGGTTAATGAGAAAGCAAATGCATGAAATGCAGAAGACAGCATTGAATTTATGATAAATTAAGATATAATGCAACAAATTTGCAAATATAGTTGTAGAATGTTGTCATCAAATTTTTTTGGTGTTATTTTGTTCCATTCAGATAAATACTGATCAGATACAACACCAGGTGATGTCATCACATCAGTGACAGTTGTTTGGAGCTCTATTGATTACGGATCAGAATAGCTTATGGGATGGCATGTTGTCTGTCATCTATTTTATGTTGTCCAATATCTGTGATCCAGGGTTTGCACAATCTTAAAAAGTGCTTGAGTTTTGATTGTTGCCTTGAAAATTGCTTGAATTCAAGGATGACTCCAAAATGTACTGGAAAAGTGCTTGAAAATGCAAAGTAGATTTTTAAAAGAGCTTGAGATTCAAAACATATATATTTCATTTAAAAACATTAACGTAATTGTCTAAATATCAAGAAGATCCATTAAAAAGTGAGAAATCAATGATCTTAAAACTTTCATTCAGTGTTTGACCACTTTTATATTCATTAAGATAACATAATTTTCTTCCTATGTTTGTATACAGTTAATTATAGTGATTGAAAAAAAATTGGTCATTGAAAAGACCTTGAACTTCCTGATGAAATATCTGCATAAAAACATGGTCATCCATCATTTAGTTTTTTCCATAACTCCTTAACTACTTCGAGAATTGCCATGAAACTTTGCACACATATTCTTCTCTAGAGTCAGTTGATCAATAGGTTCCACTCTTCAGTTTTGTACTTTGCACAAAGTTTGATTTTAAAGAAAAAGAATTTCCCAGTTATTTTCTCATTGGCCATCTTGGTTGTTAAAAAAAGACCTTTTATATCTTGGTATTCTTAAAATAACTTATTAACTTTTTGGTGTATGATTGATGGGTGTAATTTGGATTATAGATTATACAGCTTTGCCTTACTTTAGATGTGCATCTTTCAAAAGACTGCTTGCTTCAATTGGTCATTTTCAGATGTAAATAGGAAAAACATGATAATATTTTTTAGTTTCTCTTATATTTTTTAAAATTCATTTATTGCACTTTTAGAAGTTAGTATTGTCTATGCAATGTACTTTGGACTAATTCATGTTCATTTCTGGAGCACATGGAAGGATCTGTTTCAATCAGGTATCTACTTTAGACAGTACTTTGTTTCCCATATACCACATATAAAGAAATTTTGGTCACAGGTAAGGAAAGGAGCATAGATGATATTCCAACATTCTCTTGACTGTGCTTGCTGTAAATGAACACAGCTTCACTTTATACCTGTCCCTTTTTCGTAAGTACTTAATAGCTGTGGATCAGAACCTGAATGAAAATGGTGTTGGTGAGAGAGTCATTATGGGCACCACAGCATCCATCTTGAAAATCTTATCATTACTCCTCCTGAATGAATAGTCATATTAATATGGGGTTTTCACTATAAGACTTCTTAAGATCTCTACTTTATTCTACATGAAAATGGTGTGGATGTGACATCATTATTGCTGCCATGGCAGCCATCATGAAAAACTTGTTATCATTACTCCCATATGGAAATTCATATGATAATAATAATAATAATAATAATAATAATAATAATAATAATAATAAGAAAGACTTTGTTTTCAGAGGGTGACTCAATTACTTACAAACAAGAACTGAAGCACCTTGAGGCTCTTTTATGTACATGCTAATAATATGTTAACACGTGCATATAAACATGCACATACAGGCAAATACAGAGTACATAAACAGCTATTTACATAAATATTTCATTGTTGCAGAAATGAAAATGAATAAATAGGAGATGGGTGGTGTAACTTATACTTTAATAAATACACCATATTTTCTTTACTCTTTCATGATTCATCCATCTAGTACACCTATTATGGAAGGAAGAAATGCTTGGAGCTGATTTAATATGTTATTCAAAACAAAACACCTGAAAATTGAAAGCTATTTTTAATAGCTCCAATTCTGGCTTATGTACTTTGAAATTGTGACCTTTTAATGATCTTAGATTTGGGATACCAGTAGATTCTCTTTGCTGGTCAATGGTATTCATGTACTTTTGTGCAGAGGACCGATTTTGTAGACACCTTATACATTATTTTGGCCTTTCTCAAGAATACTCTTTCATGCAATGGTAATACTTTGATTGTAAGCAATGCATTTTGAACTTTACCTGTTTGCAGATCAACAATTATTTTACATGTCGTTCCTGAGGTCTTGACATTTTGCTCATATTTGTAGCAGATGTGTGTCTCTAAATTATATTGCAGTAAAGATTTAGTTGAAAGTATCATTTGCAAAATATAACTCTGTAATGTAATGTAATAAAAGCATTGATTTTCTTTAGGAGCCTGAGATAAGAATTTATTTTCCTTTGTTATGACTCATAGTCTTAAAATATGTAACAATAAGAAGTGAAACCAACAATTTATGTAAAACCAACAGTTTATTTCTTTTGCTACAATACTATATGGGAATTCAAAAGACACTTACATCATTGTGAATTAAATCCCAAATAATCCTAAATGTCCCATCACATGTTCAAAAATATAGAATGTTCAGAATAAATTCTAGTAGTCCTGAATGTCCTAATGTAACACAGTGATGCAGTCCAGAATGTCTTTGAATGAGTTCATAATAATCGCAAAGTAGAGTATGCAAATCTAAAGGGTCAGTGAGCACATTAACAATTCCAGTGACAACACAACTGGATTCACAGAGACTGATCTTAAGTAGGAATGAATTACATATCAAATCCCTATTTATACACATTTTCACTTGATCTATAACTTGATCATATATGAAGATTTCCATGGAAAAACCTAGCCTAACTGTAAACAAGACTGGCCTTGAACTCTTGGTATGTAAACATATTGTTTTACAACTTAAATCATGTACAAAAGTTTGCTCTGTAAACATGTTTTTAAATATACATAACACCTCCCCACATAAAGAAAAAGAAAGATTTATACAATGAAGCTTTCAACACATATTTGTCAGATATGCATATGATACAGTAATAATTAGCATTATTTAGGAAGATGTCTTGTAAATGACAGCTTAATTAAGCTATATAATACTTCTATACATGTGAGAGTGCATCTGCAATCACATTATCCTTTCCCCTGATGTAGGAGAAAAGTGCTGTATTTAAATGGCATCCATAGACTTTGGATATGGTCAGACTTAAATAAGTTATCAAGATTTTATCTTTCTTAATATTATAAATCAAACTTATGGGTTTTAAATTTTATTCATGAAATGATGACAGACAGAATAAATAATGCAAAATTCTCACCAGAAAACAGTGAAGTTGTAAGTGTGAATGTTTCTGGTAAAACAATTTGGAGAACAGTGTACATGTATATTTTAATTTGTTGGGAAGCAATTTTATTATATAGATTTCGCTCTTCATATTTTTCTGAGAACCAAAACAATGCATAGAAAATCATTGAATGCAAATATTTCTCAGGCAAAATTTCAAACCATGCTTTTTATCTAAATTTTTAGATCCCAGACAAATCAAGCGACCTTTCCCACCAAGTTTTGTGCAAGGAACACCTAATCTGATCATTTGCCCCAAAGGTAAGAGGTTGATACTTGGTTGAATGTGTTGTTTATAATCATTCATAAGGAAGACCAAATAATCTCAGTTGAAGTAAATTCTTTTGTAATTTAACTGTTTAGTTTTTCCAAAATGAAAATATCCTCAGGGATCTATTTATAGATTTAGTTGTTGCAGGTAGATTCAGTTATTTACTATGTAGTCACTAGTATTTATGGGTGACAGATTACATGGATTTTGTGTTTGTTACAAATCACAAACTTAAAGACCAATGAATATATAATCAGTTTTCGAAACTTTTAGCCTCCTTTCCCCATGCCACAAATTTAAGTACTGAATGAATATGTCATTTTTGGCAAATCCACAAAAATGATACCCATGAAAATCAAGGAATCAAGAGTATATGTTCTGGAGTTTTATGGCATTTTCATTTGTATTCAATTTGCAGATGATCTTTATATTATTATTTATTATATGTGCAGGAATATAAATGGGTCAGTTTTTGAGGTCATGATTGAAATAAATTTGGAAACTTCTGACCAAAATAGGTGAAGATAAGTACTTGTCATTTATTATTGGCATAAAATGGGAATGTTTCCATGCAGGTATCTCATCAGCTATTAAATTTTATGTATTATAATTTTGGTCATAGTTAGGGATTAACAATGAAAATAAAAACATTTTACCTTAAGTCACTGTTCATGAATGTGTTATGCATTGTACAATAGAAGATAGTGAAATGTATTACACCTTTGTTTACCACAGAGATGATTTACATTCTTACCTGTGTTATGTATATCTGTATTTTTTGTGGCTCTTGGTTCATGACTCTATCTATATTATGTGTAGTTTTTATTCATGACTGTAAATTGTAATGGTCATCTTTAGTCAGGATATTAGATTGCTAATTTTTTATACTTGGGTTAAAAATTCTATTTTAAGGTGTTGCGAGTGTTGATTGCATAGGATCTATAAATAGATGTCAGATTTCTAACAATAAATCCTGTTGACATATTTGGGACAATTTGTCATTGGCTGGAGGGTTTAAGTCAGGTGGGTTCTTAGAAGAATTAAGTTATTTCCCATTGGGTGAATTAGGTCACATGACTGTGTTTTGCAGTATTACATTGAATAGTAAGATCTGTCACATGAGGTATATTGCAACATATACTCATAATATTCTCTTGAAGGTGTATATAAGGAGAGAACTGAGAAATGAGATTCATTCCTGTTTTGGATTCATTCCTATTTTGGATTCTTATTCCCTTTGCTGCAATTAGCCTGCAGATGTGTTTAATGTTGTGTTTAGATAATTTGAGAGAAGGCATTTGTTAGAATTATTCATCGGAAATACAAAGTGCTCATTGGAGTAGAATATTATTTAGGGGCTATTGTGAATTATTCAAAAGAGCTCTGGACAATACCATTTTGACTTGTCAGAACTGTGGTGGACCAGTATATTCATAGATCTGAAGTTTATGTGGAACTTTCCATTCATTAGGACTTGATAAAACCTTGTTAGTATTATTTTGCATTCAGTTCATAATACTGTAAGTTCCTCTTGAATTTTCATTTCATAACATTGATAATTAAATTGTTTGTTAAGTTTTACAAAACTTATTGTTTTGCTTCTTTCTGTTATTTAGTTTATGATATAGAGTTGTAACAGTCTGCAACCTTGTTCAACTCCTGCTCTTAGATTAGATTATGTCCTCAGAAGGGGTTTTTGGAATGAAAAGCTTTATGCTTGGAGGGGGGCTATATTTTTTATATAAATATTTTATTTCTCCAATTTACAATCTATTTGCAGTGTATAACAACATACATGTACTTCTCTTGCTCCCTGTGGCATTCCTACCCTTGGGTTAATTCCATGGTTGAGGCCATGCGGATCATGTGGTTATGCCCTTTGCATACCTGCCAACTGTAATGATTTTGACATAATAATTCACTTTTTTTCACTGAATTATGTATAACACTTGTCTATGAATGCATTATGCTTATTTGTTTTATTAAAGAAATTAAATAATGGAAAATAAATCAATAAAAACTTGTGTTTGTAATTTGTATTATCATCTCTTTAATCCCACAAATATAAACTTGAGAATAAGCAAGAAATGAAGATTGCTGGGTAAAAATAGTGTAAGAGTAGACTTTTCTATCGTAGACTTATTTGTACTTTCCTGTCACTATCATTATATTCCATTCGTAGCAGCTGTATATTACAGATTTACAAGAAACCATATGGGTTTGTTGAATTTATAAATTCTACTTGCAGATTCTTTGTAATAATAAAGACATTTGATTAGTGGACCTGTCTGTACTTTACAGATTGAAGGAGGCTTTATCATTGTTTGTTGTGGAAGTTTCTTGACTAAAAAATGTTAGAGGAGAGGCATGTTTTTAAGCTTTAAAACTTGTTGTACCAGAAAATTTACAAATCAGTAGTGCTTTACAAATTTAAAAAAATATGAGTGATATAAATAAGCACTTACATTGTTGTGGAGTTGACTCAGTGGTAAGTTAGACATGTAAACTAGTCCAAGTGTGCATTGTATAGTTTTTCAGTATTTTTTGTGTTTGTATTCTAGCACTAATCCACATTGATTTTTTTTCCCATTTGTGACAAGAACTAAAACAAGCTGCAGATCCAAGTTAATAGCAAAATGAAATGTTCATTTTTTCATAGTTTATTGTAATTATGGCATGTAATGTATAGACTAGTTTTTTTATACTTAGAGCATACTTTTTTGACACTAATAGATTATTTATGCTTATTCCTTTCTAGGGGTTGACATGTATGCCTTTGATATAATGACAACTCCTCTCAGGGGTGGGATGGGTGGAGTATATAAAATTTTTGGTTGATAAATTCAACCATTCTTCTTTTATCCCCCATCAGCTGTAATACATCATGGGTCCTCCATCCACATTGCTTTTTTCAACTTCTCTAAAACCACAAGTCCGATTTTCATCATATGTTGGTATGTTCCTCATAACAGGCTTTTCCAGAATTGTTTTTGGGATGGATTTCCCAAATGAGATGTGACTTCTGTACCAAGAAAACTGGAAAACCCATTTTAGATTTCTTGTCCAAAGCAACTAAGCTAGTTTTGATCATTCTTGGTAGGAATATTTCTTTAGACATGCTGTATCAAACTTACTTTAAGAGTGGCTCCCCAAGCAATGGTGTGGCTTCCTTAGCAATCAGGAAAACCTGTTTGCATCTATTCAGTTGCTAATTTTGATCACACATGTTTGGAATGTTTTATCAAAATTTGCTTTGGAGTGGCTTCTCTAAAATTTGTGTGGCTTCCATAGCAACCATATGAAAACCTGTTTTTCAACTTTTCAAGAAAGGCTGAGCCAATTTAAATAAGGCTTAATAAGGATGCTTGCTAAGACTGTCAATATCAAAACCTTTCCTCAGGTGCCTCAGCTAGCATTGGTTTTGGTTTACTTAGCAACCCTAGTTTCAACTTCTCTTGAATGTTGGAGCCACTTTCAATCAGACTAGAATGTTTGCTGAGACATGCTGCATAAAAATTATAGTTTGAGTCAGATTTGGTTGGGTTATTTGTTAGGACATGCACAGTCAAAATTATATCTGGGATGGCACTCCAGTTATGGTATTGCTTCAGCAGCAGGCATATTCAGAACTTATTTTCAGCTTCTTCTCCTCTACAAAACAAGAAACAATTTGAATTAAACATAGTTAGAAAGTTTACTAGGACATGGTGTATTCAGATTTTGTCAGGATGACTCCCTTTGCAGTGGTATGGCTTCCATAGCAGCCAGGTGGAACACCTGTTTTTTCGTTCTTCTTTCTTGAACAGTTGAGACAGTTTTAATCAAAATTAGTTGGAATGTTTCTTAGGACATAGTACAAATTTTGTTTGTTGTTGCTTATCTAGAAATAGTTTTCATATCAACTATATGGAAAATGATTTTAATGGCTGAGCAATTGGTGCTAAAACTTTGGTAGAAAAATGCTTCTTTGGACATGCAGAATAATAGTTGTGTTCTAGTTGGCTCTCCTAGCAACAATGTTGCTGTTATGGTAACCAAGCATTGCTTCCCTCACTGTTTCTTGGCCTCCCTTATAATGTGATCTATCTTTATAGACCAAAGTTATCAAGGGAGTGGTGTATAAACTCTTTGATGCTCTAAGGAAAGAATGTAAAATATGCACTACTGACAGAATGTGAAATATTGGTTCAACACTTTTAACATCAAGACTGGTTTTGTCATTTACCATTGTTGAACAATAAAGCTTTTTTATGTCCTTTATAAGCTTTCATTACATATGGAACAAAATAAATATGCTTCAGATGGGATTAGGGTGTTGGCTGGATTTTTCTGCCCTGCAGTATGTTCTTAACTGGTCACCATTTTTTTGTAGCTGATGTCCTGTCCACTGTCCTGTCAATCTACATGATGGACATGAACCAACCTCTACCTCAAGCAGATGAGGTCTTGATGTGTACACCACAGACAACACTGGACCAGGTGAGTTCTAAAAATTAAAAATCTTAGCAAAGCGTTTTTTCTGGACTTTGCAGAGTTTTCATTATTTTTGCATAACAGTTATAAATGATTGTACATTTCTTTATATTTATATGTGGAAAAAGGAGATATGATAAATAATAGAAGTCACAGTCTCCCTCTTGACCCCCTTGAAAGGAAATATATGTCATATTTAGTGTCACTATGTATTGATGTACATATATAAAGCTTAAAAAATAGATCCAGTGTTACATAAAGTATCTGTTTATTTGGAAAAAAAGCTGTAAAGAAAATCTGTAAATATTTAGTTTAGATTTATATATTAACAACAGTATTTTCTTAAAATGATGAACTTTCTTTATAATTATGAGCATCCAGTGTCCATCATCTCAGTTCAACCATCTATTAGTACAAGTTTGTTTTTTCTTCTTGTCCTAAACTCACAAGATCTAGTTGAAAATGGTGCTTGAGAATAAGTTGCAGTACTGATTTGTGGTTATTGTTTTACTCTAGACTTGAACAGACAGTAACCACCAATCAGAATTGAACATAACATATTATACTATTTGACACCGCAGAAGTATAGCCCTAATATCAAATGCAACTCGACAAGATGTGAAGCAATAGTAAAACTTTGTATATACCTGGAATATCTTTATTTTGATATATGTTATCAGTGGCTGAGCATTTTGACGGGATAAAATAATCAGCATGGAATTGGTGGGGTGGGGGCAGATTTAAAACCATGTGAGTTAGTCACCTTATGTTTGCTGATTTGTT
Organism: Megalonaias nervosa; assembly: GCA_016617855.1. Lineage (NCBI taxonomy): Eukaryota > Metazoa > Mollusca > Bivalvia > Unionida > Unionidae > Megalonaias > Megalonaias nervosa. The sequence continues at coordinate 29,739 of JAECUM010004489.1, forward strand.
GAAGGCGAGTGGGTCTTGTGAATAGATTTTCTTTGTTACTGACATAAATAAATGCATGTTCCTGCTATGTCTATCTCAGATGAATTCTCAGTGTGGAGATTAAAAAGGCAAATGACTAATAATAGTCACAGCGGCTGAAGATTAGTACCATTTTGTATAATTTCTTCACCTCTTGTATTGATACATGTATGGATGCTCCCCCTTTTGTATGCACAATATTTCTTTCTTCTATGCCTTCCAGAGCAAATTATAACAGACAGGGTTCTTTGCCTGTGCAGTTAAACCTTGTGCAGAAAGTTTTAGCTTTTCTGAAACCTTGTTAAACATTGCTGATTTATACTTTATTCAAAGTGTTATTTTGTAAGGTTTATTGATACGTTATTGTAATATTGTAATTTTGCTTAATAGTTTTTGGTTATAATAAGCTATTATCATTCCTGTGTGCAAATTTAATTAATTTTTGCATTTGATTTTAGAGTCATTTCTATCAGTATTGAATGCTATTCATCCCCATCCTTCTTTCTACTGTTCTCTTTTGATGGCAACATTAGCATCATAGATACTTTGATTTTTATGTAGCTGGATGTATTCTGGAGAAGGACTTTAGCTGACACCAGTAGGAAGATCCATTGTCTGGTCAACAGTGACCTTTTGGACTTTGAAGTCAGTGACCGAGGGGAAAGACGATTGGAGCAATATATGCACCAAAGAAAAGAGCTTGGTAAGAATCCAAGGGCAGAAAAGTTGATTTTTGAAGATATTGATTTTACTTCTGTTCAAGCTATGTGTCATGGTTGCTGCAAAATTGAATTAAAGACCCAATGAATGATTCATCTATGAAATCAATTGAACCTCTTTCCTCATCAAAACAATTGTATGAATTCAAGAAAAAAGCTGAAAAAGTACCATTATTTGCAATAAGATGAACATTGTTGCCCAGAAAATAAAAACTTTTCACAGTAGATGCTTTCTGCTTTTTTAATATAACAAAAAACAACAACACATACATCATATTCATACACATCTGCACATGATTACACACTGAACTTTGAGGTCTGTGACCAAGGTGAGGTGTGACTGGAGAGGTACAGTATCACACACTGACATGAACTTTGAGGTCTGTGATCAAGGTGAGGGGTGACCGGAGAGGTACATGATCTCACACTGACGTGAACTTTGAGGTCTGTGGTGGAGGTGAAAGGTGACTGGAGAGGTACATGATCACACATTGACATGAACTTTCAGGTCTGTGGTGGAGGTGAGAGGGGACTGAAGAGGTACATAAAGTAAACTGAACACAGGGATAGAAGTATAGAACAAAAAGTTCTAGCTTGACACTTCATACTAGAAGAATTGATGAGATGGTCTGTTTCCATTGTCCATAATCCAACCTCCAATGTCCGAAGTCCGCCATTGGTTAGCATGAGTTTGTTATAACTATACCGCATATACTACATGGAGGATTGCCATGAAATTATACACACACATTCATCTAAGGTCTGGTTGGTCCAAAATGAAAATGGTGCTGCACAGATATTCATATTAGCCATTACAACTGCCATATTGAAAATCTTGATCACATCTTCTGGGTGGTCATATCAACATGCAGATTTCACTAAATTGCTTCTAATGGTGTCAAGTTTGTCCTAAATGAAGATGGTGCCAATTTTAAAGCCATTATGACTGCCAGAGTGGCTTCTTTGAAAATCTTGTCACTCTGGAATATCAGAGATGGTTTCAACACAATAAAAAAAAAGAAACTGTATTCATCAGTAGGGTATCACTCTCTTCAAAGGACTCTTGTTAAAAAGGAATTTATGTGATGTAAAATTAGACTGACCATTTCATGCATACAGATGTGTAAATATTCTGGTAATTGGTGTCCTTTTGCATAGCTTGTTCTTTGTAAATTTGGTTGTGCATTTATTAAAACCTGAACTGCAACTCTCAATTTCATTTTTTCATGAACATTTTGATGTTTTTCAGTATGAATTTGTTTTTAAATAACTATGCATCAATTTGAAATAATGGCTTGCCATCAGATCATCTTGTGACACCTTCAGTCTTAATATAATACAAATTTGAGGTCACATTAGGTTGAGGGTTGTGATAGGAATAACATTTGTAACTTGTGATACCATACATTTTACTTTTATTTCAGACCTTAAGTACAAACTTGTTGTGGTATGCAGTGCGGAAAATGAGTATAAATCTAGAATCATCACAGCTCTGGACAGGTTCAGACGGCCACCACTGCCAATTCCAGATATTCATCATATTGCTGACTATGTCAGAAGAAAACTTCAAGTGAAGGAAGGAAATTCAGCAGCAGCTGTGGACTTTGACAGGTACATTTGTGTTCATGTGTGCAAGTTCAGTAATATATCCTGAAGCATCATTTTTCTCTTGAAAACTATTTTGCCCTAAGGATGTGTCTTTGTGTGTATTAAAAACAAACATCAATGTAGCAGGTTAGCCTTAGTTTAATTGTTAGGTTCACTTTTCTGGTGAACTAAAATTATGCCTAGCATTCAGTATGCCTGCATTTCCAGTATTATGACATGGTCTTTAAACAAGTATTAGAAAAAAGTGAAAAGCAACAAGCTTTATAGAATATAACAAATAATTCATTTCCCTGGAATATGAAGTGAAAATGTTAAAAAATAGACTTTAAGATATTGCAGATTAAATCCTAGATAATCTTAGAATTATGGACACAAGTCCTAATGATTAAAATTTGGAAAAAAATTTAGTGGAAATTCAAATTAAATCCAACTCTGGAAGTGTTGATGTGCCTGTGGTGGCGCATATACTGGTGATGTGCCAGCAGTCTTTTGTTGAATCACAATAATACACTCCAAGAATATATCCTTATTCAAAATTTCACTATAAATTCACATCTCTATTTCCAAGAATGATATTTTTGAAAAGCACGTTGTATTTCCAGTGAATAAATAATTTGAATAAATTCCAGCCTAATTAAATTACTGGACACAACAACAATACAATTGATTCTGCTAAGACCTTCAAGCATGAATAATTAATTTCTACAAAAACAAGATTATATAGTCCTCTACCAGACATCAGGTCATGACTGGCATTTTCTATAAAAAAAACTAGTACCTAATGGAAAGTTTCCTTCTGTAAGGCTCGAAATGTTTACAAGATAAAATCTTAGTTATGATTAGAAATTTATTACTAAAATTATATTATAAAATGTAGTAAACAACAGATGGACATGGCAATTCATGTGGAATTTCCCAAGTTCTAGACTCAGATTGAGATAAGTATGTTTACTACAAAACCAAAATCATTAATTCAGGTCATGTAGAAAAGAACTTGATTTTGGACAAGGTACGATTCAAAAGTCCAAAATATAATTATCTATAGCATATAATGATAATAAAAAAATGACCAACAATGTGAATTAAACACCAGATTTTGTGTAATTATTACACATTTTGGTGAAAATTCCACATTAAACAATAATTTGGAAAGATTGTGAATTTCAAAATTTTTGGTATACAATTTGGGAATGCTATTTAAAAGATTTTTCTGTGCAGACAGGGGTATTGAGAAAAGTACTAAAGCACCAATATGATTGCCTGGTACATATAACAGTTTCCACTTCTATTATATTTTGATCAGATTTGGTATGTAAGCTTTTATCATCAATACCTTAGATGAGTTCAGCTAAGATATCCACACATATCAATTATTGCCTCTTACATATAATTAATTGCATTTGTTACACCCCATATCTTTGATCAAATTTGGTATGCAAGAAGTGCACAGGCAAGAGCTACATGCACTCATATCAGTGTGTCAATCTACATCAGAGTGGTTGAGCTCATGAACACTCTCTAAGGCCATATTTTTTTATCAGATTTTGATTAGATTTAGTACATAAGTTTACGTCATTAAATCTTTGACAAGTTTGATTATGAGTGAGAGTCACATGTATTAATGAGGTGATCTCGAATCTGATTGGCTGAGCTTTTGGACATCTTAGAGGCCATATTTCTGACCACATGTGGTAAATAAACATTTATCAAGATCTTGGATGAATATGATTATGGACTGCATCCAGATTAATGAGGTGATTTTGCATCTGATTGGCTGAGTTGTGGATACCATAGAGGCCATATTCTGATCAGATTTTGGCCAGATTTGGCATGTAAGGTTATGGCATCAATATATTAGATGAGTTCCATAATGAGCAATATCCATGGGTATTAATGAGGTGATCTTCCAACTGATTGGCTCAGTTTGTGAACACTCAAAAATCCTATTTCTGGTCATACTTGGATCAGATCTGGTATCTTCAAGATTGTAGATTGGTTAAATTTTGACCGAGACCCATGCATATTAATGTGAATCCAGGCTGAGCAGCTGGTGGGAATTTAAACCCCAAGATTTGGTTATGAGTCCAGTGCCATAACACTAAGCTACCACAGTACCTTTGGGTGGGGATCTCTAGTTTTCAAGCTATGAAACTGGTGTTGGACCCTAGGCAAGTAAGGACAGAATCAGGAATCCATGCTTGACTGCACAGATTATCTCCCTTATACAAGAAATACAAGATCCAAGAAATTTTATTTAGCATTGGCATGAAATTGGCAGAGAGATCCAGGGTAGAATCCTAGAAAACAATGTGCTCATACCTTTTCTACAGTGTCATTACTTGTAAATTTGCATTTACATGCTGACATATGATGCCTATCAGAGCAATATTAGCCCACTTAGGCCTCTTGTTTAGTTTATGTTCATCAAGTCAGGTTACTTTATAATATTGTCATCAAACTTCAGTTTTGTAGATAACACTTGGGCAGTGACACTCCCTGTGTAAGCCCAGACTCTGAGTTCAAAAGTGAATTGTCATTTTGGGTTGAAAATATTAAATTTGCTTTCCCTGAGGTTTTACACAGTAAATTTATGAACTCCATATTTGCATTACATTTGAGAAAGGACAATTCCATTTTGAGTTTGTGATTTAAAATTTCATAGATGAAGGTCACAGGATATGAAATTGCAAAATTATGGTAATTTTACATTTATAATGGCTACAGTTGGTTGAGGAAAATAACCATTTTTTTGCAGTGGTTATTTTTTCCTACAGAAGGTGATGCTTCAGTAGGAAAATTCATGTAACACAAGACACAAATCTACTCTGTGAAATCATTCAGAAATTTTTTTTACAGCTCAAGTGTTCGTGTTGTGAAGTCCTGGCGAGCAGGGGTTGGGAAATCCCTGTATGTCAAGAGGAGGAATGAAGAGCTGATACAAAAAAATCCTCGCTACAGAATTACAGATCTTGTGAACATACCTCTCCAAGACAAAGAGATAAATGTTTCCCAGGTGACCCAGATTCTTCTAACCCATATACTGCCACAAGGGGTCACTACACCACGCATATTTCACCTGGACATTGCACATGAGGTAAGTAATACATTTTAATCTTGTTTGTTACTGGAACTGGTGACTAAACCCTATCTAACATGTCCCAATTTTTTAGGAGAAGCAGGGAGGAGGGGCTGAATTCATGTTTGTATCCATCATTATGCTTTCAGTTGACTTGTTCATCTTGTCATAACTTTTCTTAAGCTGATATAAGAGGAAAGCATTACAAAGAAGTAACATTTCCATCAGTTTCATAATCATTGTCAAATATTATGTTATCATACATGTTAGTGGAAAAGCAATAAATAGCAGTCACTTTTCCAACAGCATAATTACCAACAGTTTTTGTGAAGTTTATGGTTGAAGGTTTTTATTGGCACATCTTAGGGGTAGGACCAAATGAGCATATAATAATGGTCCCGAGGCTTGTGAGCACTGTCTGTCATTTACAAATATTTTCTTTTAATACTTCATGTCAGTAACTACTGGATTAGTTGGAGCCAAATTGGGCAGGAAATACCCAGTCATAAAGGGCTTTTAAACATATACAAATTATGTTAATTTGCCGTTAAATATTGTAACTGATACAAAAAATAGAAAACATTTAAGCAACTTCTTGTCAAAATTATTGAAAAAAATGTAACCAAATTGGACACAAAACATTCTGGCATGATGGGCATTAACATTTGTACAATATTATTATCCACCATCAAGTATGGGTGTCATCACAGACAAAAACAAATTATTAAGCAACTTCTCAAAAACCATTGAACAGAATTATATCAAATTTGACAGGAAGCAACCTTAGCTGACATAAGGGGCTTTGAAATGTTTACAAATAATGCTGACCAAATATATCCATGGTTTCTAAAAAGAGAAAAACTTTTGAATAAAGTCTTTTGTAAAAAACTTAGTCATATTGTGGCAGAATTTCACAGAAAGTACCTTGGCATGCAGGGGTTTCTGTTATTATTTTTTTACAAATGATGCTGATTTGAAGGGCAGCCATTACAAAAAATAATTATTTTTGAAAAACAAATTATCAAAAACCACTCAATAGAATTAAATCAAAATTTGGCAGAAAGCATCTTTTAATTTTGTAAAATAATTCAGATAGCTATAAAATATGGCCATAACACTGTAAATAGGACAACTTTTTTCCCTTAAAACAGCTGATAGAATTTAACACAATTGAACAGAAAAAACTTTTGCATAAAGGGCTTTTAGGTTTTCACCAGTGATACCAGTCTATCAACATATGTGGCAACCATTGGTAAAATAAATACCAAAACATTTGAACAATGTTTTTCTCATGGTCTTGACAAATTCCAGTGACCAGTCAAACTCATTTCCAATGACTCGGAACAAAAGATGTATGTTGTTTTGTGTATATATTGCAAGGAAGCAAACACGAAACATGAATATTGCATAAACAGCAACCGTCAACAGTTTGCTATGAATTTGCTTCTGAAAACATGGTTTACGTTTATTTTTTATGTATGGTAAGTGTGTAAATTGCACATTTGAAAAGAAAAATAATCAACCTTAAACCACCATATTCCCTCAGATTTAACCATTATTTTGTTTTTACTAAAATTGTGAATTAGATCTCTCCCTAGATCCAGGTTGAAGTTAGCATTGTGTGTTTGTTACTGATTACTTGCCTGGTTGTGACCAGTTATGGTCATCATTTTAAGATGCATATATTAATAAATGACCATGCTATTGTGATTTTTATCATGGCCCTTATTACCTTATAGCTAAATGTTATGCATAACCATCTTGTGAATGCATGTTCATTATTTGAAGATTGGCAAATTACTGTCCTCCCCCAATTTTTTGTTATAAGTTACTGCCCATTTCATATTGCAGCTGGACAGAGGGTATGACAGAATCTAGCGAACACAACTGGTCTGGCAGCTTTTCATGAATAGCTATGAATCTTGGTAGTTTATTATGGACATCATTCTTAAAATGTGCATATTACCTAGAGTTGCACAGTGTTACTGGTATATCAGTTTACCACAGTACATTTTTCTGCTGATACATACCACAGTACTTTTTTACTGTACCAGTACGTTGGTAGTTTCTGTCAATAAGGAATGTACAGAAATTTCTGAGGAATCTTGTTACAACTTGAATGATATTAGCAGCAGGTTTTCGTTATTTGTGACAAAATAGGTTTAAAAAACTCATTCAGATTACAAAATGGTTGTATCCATCACAAATTAAATGGGAATCTTACAAATGTAACTATACTTATGATCCAATAATCACATGCTTGACACATGTCATGTATTCCAATGCGGTGGCCAAATGGAATGTTGTGAAACATATTTGGGCCAAATCCAACTTTTGGAAAATTTGTGGATTAAACAAAACTAGAAAAAAATATAACTTGTGTCCTATTTCAGTTATTTACTAGTGTATGCGAATGTGTTAAGTATATGTAACCTTTTGTAAGACTGTAAATCATCCTACAATTTTCAGGAAAGCTCTTGTTTTCTGTCTATAGTCTACATAATTTCTAAAGTTAACTAAATATTTTCTCATTTGATGAGTAAGTGTATTTTACATTTACTGGCCCTTGTTGATAAATATCTTAACTGGCTGTTGGCATCCCACTCGGTGTTCCCCTGCCTGTTATATCAGTTGCACAGCTAGAAAATTGTAGACTTCAGTATCAACACTTTACTATTTTTACCAGAAGTCTCTCTAATGTCAGTATGATGTCTTTCATGGTATCAGCTATAGTGTAAATTTAATCATCCTATTTCAGTTACATCTTTTAGATTACAACTTGTACAACACATGCACATAGCAAGTTTATCTACTATGAGGTACCAGCCATTTAATTTTCATTTGGGTGGACTATGATTTCCTTTTGAGCTGAAATATTTTCTTTTCTTTTATCTTAAAATAAAATTAATATTTTTTCTAAATAATATCATGGATATAATACGGTGTTATTTTGCTATAAATTGGAGCAAGATATTTTTTCCAGTTATAGACAGGCAGAAATTTAAAAAAGAAATGTTGGTTTCCTTTCCCAGAACATTGAATTGTGTTCCATGATATAACTGTAATTTACCATGGTACATATCACATTCAGATATGCTGTGATAAAAGTTTTTTCGTGCTACCTAGATTTAATATTAAAATATCATGGTGCTTCCATGAGGTTTGTTAGAGTTATTGCTCCATTTTGACTTGGAGCTGGATTTAACGTATGACAGAATCATGTGAACACAAATAGTCAAAGCTTTCTAGTGGATCACTGTAAAACTTGGTACATACCAGTATTATGATCAGCATCTAATGAAAAGTTGGATACAGTATATGTCAGAACTTTAGGATGTAACATCGCTTGTATTTTTCCTTTGATTTGTATTAGGGTGTTTAATCGGCATGGTTTAATTTACTTTGTATACAAACAAGTGGCAAGCATAAAAATGAACATGTATGCGATACATCTAATGTAAGCAGATGTTCATGTCCAGATATTAGGGGCCCTGAGTGGCCAAGTGGTCTAAAGTGCTCACTGTTACAGATCATTGACATCTCACCTCTGTCTGTGTGGGTTCGAGTCTGGGTTCAGCCAATGTGGTCATGTGAGAAAGCTTGCCAGTAGCTTCTTGTGGGTTGGTGGTTATTTCTGGGGTTTTCCAGGTTCTTCCTTCACCATTTACACTGGCCACCACGTATAGCCTATCTTGTGCTGAGAAATGGCGTTAAATCCTACAACAACAACAACAACATGTCCAGATATTACATAGTTGCATTTTTTATTTTTTTGTGTAAGGCATAATGCATATTCATCACCCTTTGAATTTAATTCCAAGCAAAGAAAGTTTCTGTTTCCATGCAGCTCTAAAATTTAAGGGATATTTCACTTGTTTAGATTTTGGGATTGTAACATTGAAAGATAACACACTAATATAATCAACAAACTTTAAATACTGCCAAACCAACCTGTTTTATGCCACCTGAGCTTTCTAACAATGACTACTCCAACCATAATCCATTAACATTGTTAATCCTTTATGAATTTCTTATGATCATACATAGTAGAATCCATCTCCACAAAGTTTAACACCAGGTGTCTGAGGCCAAGCTGAAACTGCTAAAAATATACCAGTACTATTAGTTGTTTTATGCTGCTTGAGCCTTTAATTATCCAATCATAATCCATTAACATTTTTAGTTCATTATAAATTACTACTGATTACAAATAGTATAATCCAATGATTAATTGTAGGTTACTGTCTGTTGAATTAGCAATTAAAGTGTCATACTCAAAGAGTAATCCCATTCACAGTCACATGACCATGGTAAGTCTTCGGCAAATATACTACATTGTACTGTTCTGGATTGTGTTAAATAATTTTGAATATGCAGGTAGGTTTAGTGAGTAATGAGAACGAATGAGAAAAACCCATATCTTGGGAGTAAACTCATTCTGGTTCACATGTATGTCAGATCTACAAGTATGACACAATATTGTGACAATCCTAAGGATGTGTTACTTTAATGACATATATTCAACAAAGATGTGTTGTTTATAACAAGAGGTAAAATTTTGTATAGAAAATAAAATAATCACAAGTTGTTCATGGTATGGCATGCATTTTGTCATTGGCTTACATGGAAATATGTTAGCTGTAAGCATGTCATGAAGATCAGGTGGTAAAGGTCAAGGTTCAGATTGGTTTGAACAAATGGCATTGTTTCAGTTATTGTGCACTATTCTGACATTTGTAAATCCTGGGAAAAGAGGTTTTAGGCTTAATTTTTGTAAAACTTAGTTCACATTATAGCCATCATCGTTAGATTAGATGCTGTCCAGGCAGTGCTCCTACTGTTTTCTGAAGAGTTATGCACTAGTTTTACTAATAGACTCATCTCCATTGTGAGGGTATGTGTAGGATGCATTAGATATGTATAGTGTTGAACAGTATATCAGCACAATCCTAGCTATTTAGTGTCAGACAAGTTAAGGTATCCCAAACAAGTCATATAGAGCAAAGATAAAGGCATAAACAATAAAATCCCCAAAATATAGACTTTGCTTTATATATGGACTCAAAAAGTTCAACACCTCAGCTGGAACTTTATCACAGAATGCAACCCATTGCAGAAAGGTTGCCCACATTAGCTGCTTCTTTCAACATGCTGTAGGATGAATCTGGCATACCCTCTATTCCCAAACCTGCAAGATGGAGAATGCAGGATGATATTTTGTTGAACAAATATTTCACCATTATTTGCTGACCATTCTTTTAAAAAATGTAGGTTTAAGGTCACAGATATTGAAGATTTATCTGAATTTTTTTGTTAGAGGTTTTCATTTGCTTATATTTTCTTTACCCATGACACATTCTGTTCATATTTTCATCAGGAAGGAAGGACAATTCTTTTCCATGCACCCCCACTCCTTGACCTTGAGATTAAGGTCACAGATATAAAAGATTTGCATTTAGGTTTTGGTTGAAGTGTTTATGTTCAGTTAAGACCTTGAGTGATTATATTTCAGCTTGGAATGCCTCATGATGAAGCAAAGAAAATTCATTCTGCAATGCATTTGCTCACTGATTTGACCTCTGGGTTAATGTTACAAGGTTACAGAACTTGACTTTTTCCTTTCTATGACTTTAAAGTCAAGTCTTTCAATATTACATTTCAGGTCCAGGAAGGAGTTGACTTTTTCTTATTCAGTCTTCTCATCCTGGGATGTTTGACAGACAAGTTTGGATATGTTTGGAGACGTTTGCCTAGAGATCTGTACCTCATAGAAACGATGCCAATAGTTGAATTAACTCAGGCAAGAAAGGTGAGTTTTAATTCAAATTATAATAATCTGGGCGATAATGCTTTAAAACATTGAGCCTTGTATGTAAAAGAAAACTCCATGGCCTGCAATAGAGAACTATTACAAGTAGAATAAAATGACTCTCTCCTGATTCCAGTTATGTGAATTCTCAGCAGATTTATTCATCCCCAGGGTTATTTTTGAGATTGGCAAAAATTTGAGGAAAAATTGGGAGAGGGGTAGTCTGTTAATCCAGAATGACGACAGTGACATAATCATTCATCAGTAATTTTGACAGCTTATTGCCAGCTCAAAAAAGACCAAAATATCTGATTGCAATTATTAACCAATCACCAAGCATGTTTAGTAACATTCCACTAATCAAACAATGTTTTGCATTTGTCTTTGTGAGAGAAAACAGAAGCTGAAAAAGATGGCAACTGAAGAAATTTTCTTGATTTAAAACACATTGAAAAATGAGTATACTAACTAAAACTAAGGACTCAAGAGTTAAGGAAATTTACAAAGACATGAAAAATAAACTTTCATTCAGATGGTTTGAATGTTCTGTAGAACTGTAGACCATATTAGACATACTGACATCAGTTAAACTAGGCGACACTTTTGTCAAGTGTCGCTTACCAGAATAGGCATTATGTATAAAGTAAATAAATTACAGCAATCATGGCTAAGTTGCTCTTGGAGATTACGTCAGATCAATAAAACATATTGCACTTTTTGAAATATAAATGCTCACACTACAGTATTGACAGGTTGTTTAAAACAGTTCAGTGATGAAACTGAACCATATGGAGAAGTTTCTAGTACCAGTACCTCTAACACTGCAACAGGAACTGTCAGATTCCAACATATTGTTCCAGTGTGTGATCGGATGGCAAATGCTGATATCTATAATTCTGGGTCAGTTTTAAGGGTTTTTTGTCAATAAATTGTAGGGAGTTTTGTGGGGGCATTGCCCCCTCCCAGGCCTCCAACCAGGGCATTGACCTAGACCTATGAGGGGGCCTATGCAGCTCCCTCAACCCCCAGCATGCATGTTTCCTCTTTTTTTCATAAATGCTATTCACATTCCTGTGTTTACTTTTACAGGCAAGTCTTTTCAATCACTGCTACTACTTCTACTACCAATAATAATAATAATATTAATAATTACACCATATACTGTCTATTTTAAGGGTTTAGTGCAAAAATTGATGCGATTTTGTACAAGCTATGGCTGTATTGAAGGTTCCATCACAATATTTTGCAAAAAATTTAACTTGGAAATTAGTTAAGTGGTGTCATACATGTTTTCATAGAAAGTGTGAATTTATGTTCATTTCCAGGTATAACATATTCATGGAAATTTTGCACATTTTTCTCTTAACATAAAAAAATAGCTTCCATGAACCAAAAGTCTTTCTTTGATCTACATTGTCACTAGCCTGATAAAGTTTCATTCAGAAAGAGGAAAGTTCTTTTTTTTTAGGTGTGCTGCATTTATGATAGATTTGTGATAATGATGATACACAATAATAATAATAATAATAATAATAATAATAATAATAATAATGATAAAAAAGATAAATATTCCTCTTATGAAGTAAGGCAACATCAGCAAATGAGGTCTAATAGATTCCTTTTTATGATTTGTATGGTGCTTAAAAAAAATCCATCTGTGGGTAAGAATCTAGTCAGACTGGAGGCTTTGCAAAGTGTCCAGCACCAACTTCTGACACTTGTAATGAAACTCGGGTTCTTTTCAGACTGCTGGTGAGATTATCATCAGCAGCAATAAGATTTAGTAGTAACAGTTATCAAAAATTTCTTTATTTCACACAGATTTCTTAAGTCATTGCCCAAGGCTTTACCAGCTGAATTAATTTAATCATTGAATTATCTGTTAGCCTATCTTTGTAATAAATAAATGTTATTGTGCTTTTATTAACAGGGAGGCAGTACAAGTTATGTCCATCACGTATTTGACTTTCTGCCATTCCTGACCTGCCGATCACCGCAAGAAAGTTTGGATATACTCACCAACAGACCAAAGCCAAGAGGTGAGAACTTTGCATATTCATTCTTAAAGTGTTATAAATTTTGTCCACAGTCCTAAAAATCTTAGAACTTTGTAAAGTTTAAATTTCATTGAGAGAAATATTTTGCAGATTAAAAAACAGATTGAAATTATATTTTTTCATTAGTGATTATTTATAATATTAACTAGTACTGTCAGTAAAAGCTATATTAACAATATATTATATTATTTGACAAAGAGTTACTGATCCCTGTTATTCCTGCCATTCTGGATTTTGTAGAATTATTTTGGATTCTTTCTGATAATCACATTTTTTAAAAATGATATTGATGCAGTCTTGGAAAATCAAAGTTTATTGGTATAAGTATTTTAACAGGAATTTGCTATGTGGATACTGATAAGGAGAAAAGTACTGAAACACCAGTATAATAGATTGTGTATAGATTATAGTTTCTTAATGTTAGCAGCATGTGGCTTCCTTAGCATTTGGATGGGGAACCAATTTTTTGGCATATTTCTCTAGAGCTGCTAAGTCAGTTTCTATCAAACTTGGTTCATTTTGGAGCCTTACTGGCTCAGTGGTTAGCATGCAGGACTCGTGACTGAAAGAGGGCATGTTGGAATCCTACCATCAGACCAGACTGGGTGAACAACCTGGTATGTCCCTGGGCAAAGCACTTTACTCCATTTGCCTAGGCACTAAATAACCTGCTTGTGTTGAACCAAATCAACCATGGTTCAAAAGCTTGATAGGACATGCTTTATCAAACTTATGTCTGAGGCAACTCCCAAGGCTTCATAACTTCTTTGAACAGTTGAGCCAAAAGTTTCTTTGGACATGCTTCTTCAACATTTTGTTCACAGTGGCTCCATCAGCAGTTGTGAAACTTCCTTAGCAGCCATACTGGAAATCTCATTTGATTTCTTTAGTGGAGCAGTTGAGCTAATTTTTCTCAGACTTAGTAGGAATGTTTGTTAAGACATGATCTTTGAAATGTCTGTGTGATGTAGCTGCTATTGCAAGCAAATGGAGAACCTATGTTCAGTGTCTTCAGGAAAACCAAGTAGTGGTGTTGTTTGCAAAGCAATTAGGTTAAAAGCATACAAATGATACTTATCTTGCATCAAGAATGGATAGCTGTTACTAATACAATAAAAAAATGAATGAAAAAAAATTAGAAGCTTTGATAGGCTGAGCAACTTTCTCCACAAAACATGGTTAACAAATCAGACCACATGCAAGTCCAAATATGGACACGTTTCACATTAATACCAACATACCATCTAGTCCAGCTGAAGTTACTGAAAGAAACAATTAATAGAAGAAAATTATCCTGACTTTTGTTCTTCAACTCATGGTCCTATCAATTTGATCTTGTTGCAAGCTTAGTGAGTTTATGGTATGACCCTGAATGAATCGCGAGTCAAATTGTTATTTGACCATCAATAATTTTCAATTTCTAAAAACCTAAATCCCATTTTCATCAACATGCCAGAGAGAATTGTGCCCTGCAGGCATTTTAAGTGTCTACAAATGATGCCAGTAAACTTACTGTTACAATGAAGATAAATACCTTTACGCTACTTCTGCTTTAAAAGCTGCTGAACAAAATTTGACATGATTCAGCCAAAAGCACAGTGATGTAAGGACCTTTCAGTATGAAACAAATGCTGAAGTGCCATCAAATATTGATGAAGATTTATGAAAAGTTTGACAGATTTGAACAGTTTTTAAAGTACATATGCAGTCAACTTAATTTGAAAATAATCTCTACAGAAAGTATCCTAGTGTCCTTGAGTCTTGGACATTCTGCTATGGGGCAGATTTTTGGCAGATTAGTAATCTCTCCAAAGATCCCATTTTGATGGGATATAAACTTAATAGACTGTTGAGATCTCACCTTTTACTATAGATATACTGATTACATTGTCAAAGCATATAGATATGGACTCACAGGCTGCTATGCTACTTGTATGTAAAATGTAATTCTGATTGCAGATTTCAAACAGGAAGATCCACAATTTGACTTGAAGGAGTTCACAGGGGCAATCTTTCAACGGCCCTACCAGTATTTGAGTCGACTTGACCAGGGACGTGGAATTGATGATGTAAATCCAAGTGTCCCCTGGGGAACACCAGCAGACTGCCTGAGGGTTCTTCTTAGGTAAGCTAAAGAAACAACATTCTTCCATAGAATAAAAGTAACCATTATTCTAACCCATTTGACCTTTTGAATTCATACAACTTTTTGTTTAATCTTCCCATCCCCATCCCCACCCCACCTGAAAGAGGAATAAATATGGAAGAGATATATGGGGGTGGAGGGATATAGCTATTGCCATGTTTCGTTAGTCCGATTGTAAGCTGGAACATAAATTTTAAACAATTCATGGTATTTCAACAAAACTATTAACACATATCAATAAAGATTCATAAAGGCATTTTTTAATATTGAGAGTTTTCTACTTTCATTGTATTTTATGTTGCTATAGAAAGAGCATGTACCGTAAGTAATATATAAATGAAGATTGATGTCCACAGAGTACTAGAAAAAGTAGTATACAAATTGAGAGTGATGGACCATAGGGTATTTTTACTAAAAGTCTTTGTGTGGGACTGGAGAATCTCTTACCTCTTCAAGACTTTTGTAATATGTAGTTTTTATGTTCATTTTATAGCAGTTTACATCTTTACATTTTATATTTGATCATATTGTACTTCATGTTGACATTTATTTGGGACACAAGTTTTACCTTTTATAAACTTTCCCTTTGGTTAGCACCATATAGCCACTATTGTGGTGAGGTGCTATAACATACTATTGTATCCATACATGTTCTCTTTTGTCTCTCACTATGTATCACTTTTTCTCTCTTTCTAAACTTGCTTTGAGCCTTCCCCCTTTTTTTCCCTTGTCACTCATATCCACAATGTTTGGCTTTGAGGGTTTTATCCCTCTCAAGCCTATGGGATGCTGACTACTTTCAGTTACTAAGAATAACTTGTATTTCTAATAATAGGTACTTTTGTATATTTAGCTTTATTTTCCTTTTGGTCTAAAAAAAGTGAGCCTGGTTACGTAAAAGGAAACGAAAAGGAAATTATTAGATTGAAAGTGTTCATCTCCCTTTGTCTAGCTGTCAGCCTCTGTGCAGCACTTCCAATAAAATCATTTCAGTAGCGATGCTCATTAAAAGTAATTGCTTGAATCTTTTCTGTCAAAATATTTTATGATTTTGTTTTAATCAATTCTCTTTTAAGAGATTAAGAGATAAAAGATTTTAAAAATAAAATTCAGACTATAAGTTTTATAGGGATATTCCTACATGCTTGTGATCGTGAACATGATCATCAGTATCTCACAGTTTATGTTGAACCCTTTGATCCTGTTTAATATACTATATTATCCTAACCTTCCACATTGTCAGTATTTTATATATTTCCCCACTGCATTGAATGTTTCATTTAGTTTATCTTGTTTCTTTCTTCCTATCTCTTTCTTTGTATTCTCTTCTGTCACAATCTTTATCTTACTTTCCGTCAATATCTTTGATTCATTCTCTTTGTATTTTTCAATCCCATTCTGAATATGTCTTTTTGTCCTTGTTGCCTCTCATTATCTCTTGTTGTGTCTGTTTTTTGTTTCTGTCTATGTCTGTCTCAGACTTTTGCAGTTTATATAGCACATTGTGATGCTATATTTAAAGGATTTAAATGTGCTCATGTGTTTTTGTACAATATATTATCATCTTTACCATTTATCTTGTACTTGGAAGGGTTTATCTTCCAATAGTTCTTCTGTGTGATTTTTTTTTTTTAAATTTTGAGAACATTGTTTTAAATATGCACCATATAGTGATTATTGTGCTGAAATGCCATTTAATTCTTGTATATAAATATATGTACTCTCAAATTCCTTTATCTTACCAGGCACTGTGGAGTTCCTGACCCTTCCTGGGCAGAGCTTCACCACTTTGTTTGGTTCTTCAATACCCAACTAAGAGACTTTGAAAAGTCTAGTTTCTGTAGTGCTGCTGTTGCGGAAGATCTTCCTGGCTTCTCCAGATTTGTACTGAGATTCCTGATCCAGATGTCAAGGGTATGAAAATTTGTACAGGTCTCTTTGATATATTGAAACATGTAGTGTCTAGTGCCTTTTTGTACATCTATGTGTAGAAAACTTTGAGCACACACACACACACACACACACACACACACCCAGCTGCTCCTCATGATCGGTGTGTGAAAATGTTATTCTTGCATCCATGTCAATAGAGTGTAAGTTCGGAAGCACTGAAGATAATTTAATGAAACTTTAGCTAATCATTTATATCAGAACTAGATGGTGTATTATTTATCAAAGCCTGTGCCTTAAGATCAAGATCATGGCAAAGACAGTATAAATTCTGTGGTAGTAAATTGTTTAAAACACAATGATCCTTAATGAAACTTTGCCTAACTGTGCCTGACTAGAAGGCATATTGTGCTCTACTATGGCCATGTGCTCTGCCCATTAAGGGCATGGTCTCAGCGAATGAAAATGTAATTCTGTGAATTGTATACTTGTCCAGGGCATAACTTTTGAACCACTGAATGAAAAGTTATATATTGTGTGATTCTTTAGCCAATGCCCCTTTTTTTCGGTAAGGGTTAGAGCTAGGGATGCTTCAAGCATCAAGGTCATTGTTACTGCCAAAAAATATCAATTGCAGACCTCTGTCCATGTATAGGTGTAACTTTTGAACCAATGAGGATATTTAAATGAAATTTAAACCATTTATATATCTTCATGTGATAGTTTCTTATTCAGCCATGCCCCGGTCCTTGAGGTAACAACAGGGGTTAATACAAGCTAATGCCTGTTTTCGTGTGCATGTGGTCACTTATTAATCCCTACATATATTATGATGAAGCTTTTACCCAGTTTTATACCTTGTCATACAGGTAGTCACATACCTAGCTCATAGACCAAGGTCATTGGTAGGTAAATGTGACATGATGGACATATCATGTGATGTTTTGTAGTCCTCTTGTTATAAGGTTTGAAGTCTTCAGTTTGTTTACATTCTACCAGTATTTCAATATTTTCTCAGGATGCTGAATAAATACCATCTGATCTGTGTTTTACCCAATCAAAGAATGTAGAATAATGAGCTTCATAGTTTTATAATAATTGTTAATATTACATTACAGAAGTAAAGTGGAGAGTGATGAATTTTGGAGTATAACAAAACTAGATTCACTGTATTTACATTGTAATGCTTCTTATTATATATGATACTCTTTTGTTTTAAAAAGGACTTCTCTACAAGGTCCCTAGAGATGAGTGAGGAGTCCCCAACCACCAGAATGGACATAGATCAGGAAGTTGAAGGAGAGAATGAGGACAGGGATGAGGAGGGAGAGGAAGGCCTGGCACAGTACCAGATGAGGAGAACATGGGAAAGCAGGTGGGTCATATGTCAGAGTAAAAAGACTTTGAAAAGCTTGGTAAAAAATTTTAATTTTAAGATTCATTTGTGATATAATTATTATGTTGCAATGCACTTGATTGGTTGGGGTGGTGGTAAATTTAATTGTTACATTACCATGATTGATTTACATTATTATGGGGGCAGTAGAAATACTAGTTGGTTAAATGTTACATTTAAAATTAGCTTTTTTGTATGGTTATAGGTAAGCTACATTGTAACATTGTAAATAGTTAGCTACAAGTTTCCATTTATAATGTTCAGTGAAGTTAAAATTGGTTGTGGTAAATTCAGCTTTAAAATTTTGTTCGAGTGGTAACTATAAACATTCATAGTTGGATGATTAAAAGTGAGATGAAACTTTCCATGTTTGGGATAGTGCGGTATTGAGAAGCCTCTTGCTATAAAGACCCAAGTTTAACTCCAGTCAATAAAAACTTAGAACCACTGGTAAAAAAAGCTTGTTCATTGTTATATCATGAGATTGAATTTTACAACGTAAAATATGTTGTCAAGGACCTGGAGTGAAGAAGGCTTGGTGGATGAAATGTCACCATTAGTGATTTATATCAATAATTATAACTGTTATACCATACTTACTAAGATACTCATGTTGTAACTAATGCTTATTGTCTGTTTCTCCTTCACAGCCCTCATCCATATCTCTTCTTTAATCCTGATGGACACACTATCACATTCCTGGGATTCAATATTGACCGTAACACCGGCAATTTGATAGATCAGCAAACCAGACAACTGCTTGAGACAGCCATCATGCCCCAAAATCTGTATGACAGTCTGGTTCGCAACCAAGTACCTATTCAGGAAGATTTTGATTCTCTCCCAAGGTTTGTAATATTGTTGTTATGTTTTTCCTTATCTGGATACAAATATTGCTAATATAAGTTTAGGTTGTGTTCTTGTACTATGTTAAAGTTATCTTTTTTATGTTCTGCAGTATTTTACAGTTTCTTTTGCTGATTGTTTTTTCTTCTTGCTTTTTTTAATAGATTTAATGCTTGAATAATGTTTGTATTAGTCAAAGGAATTTGGAAGTTATTCCTAAAAATATACATTGAATCTTAAATCCATTCAGTTTAATGTAAAATTCAATGAAATTGTTATATACATAATATTGTTTTAATTTTACAGAAAACCTCTTGGCTGCAAGATATTTTAAAATTTTATGAGAGACTCCAATCTGCTGGTCATTGTGACTGTATTTGTTGACATAAGAAAAATGTTAATGACATAATCTCAGAAAGAGAATTTCTGAGTATGACCATATTAACTTAGATCTTCAAAAATGTCAGTGTTTATAATTGACTTGCATAGTAACTAACTACTGGTTCTGAAGAAGAATTCCTTCAAAAGTTACCAGTCTGCACATAGACTGCTTCTTTTTGGGGCAGGTAGCAGTTTTGAATGTGTGATGATATGTCATGGGTGGGGGTTTTATGTCATAAAGACCTTTGTTTAAGGTACTGTGTGGGTTTGCTTAATTTAATGCTGATTTACTGCTTAATGTTTAAACGTTTGAAATGTTTAACCTTATCTTTACAATAGTTGGTAGCTTAAGACCAACGGGTCAGTTCTTAGAGTTGTATTGTTTAAAATCCTTAAGTATAAAGAATTCTGATCCAAAATTACTTTGCCAGTTCATGTTTAATTTTGAATATAGACTAATTTAAAGTTGGTGGGTGACCTCTTACCTCGTCTGGTTTATTGTTTTAGGGATAAAAAAATAGAGAGACTATGTCGCGTGATGGGAAATGATATGCCTCATGACCCAGATGACACCTATGAATTGACAACTGACAATGTTAAGAAGATTCTGGCCATCTACATGAGATTCAGGTGAGATTTTTATGGATGTTATGTGCTAATTCAAAAGTTTTGATTTTTATCTCAACTGGTCATAGATCAGGAGAGCTTTCAGGATGATCTTTTATTGTAGTCAGCTTCAAAATGCTCTTATTGATCCTGAATGGATAGTCATAGCAACATGCAGTTTTCACTAGAAGACTTCTATTGTGTCTAATTGGTCCTAAATGATAATGGTTTCACATGGACATCTAATATGGCTGCCATAGCAGCCATCTTGAACATCTTATAGCTACATTTGAGTGGATCGTCATATGATCAGGGGGTTTCACTAAAAGACTACTTATGTCTAGTCAGTCCTAAATGGAAATGGTGTTGATCTGATGTCTGAAACAACTACCATGGCATCTATCTTTAAAATCTTGTTGTTTCTACTTTTCCTAAATGGAAAGTCATATGGGTATGAAAATTTTACCAAATGACATTTTATGATGTCTAATTGGTCCTAAATGAAAATGGTGCCACCTGGACATCCAGTATTGCCATTACAGTGGTTACCTTGAAAATGTTACCACTAATCCACCAATATGAATGGTCGTTTCAGCAGGGGGGTTTGCATTAAAAGACTTCTTACATCTAGTTTGTCCTAAATGAAAATGGTATTGATTTGACATCCAGTATGGCTACCCTATCTTGATATTACTATTACATCCTATGTAGAAAGTCTTATTGACATGAGGTTTTCACCAGAAGGGCTATTTATGATATGTAGTCTGTCTTGAAAAAAAAGTGGTGTTGATGTGATTGTATATATGGCTGCCACAATGAATGTGTTGAAAATCTTCTCACTAATTCTCCTGCTCGGATGGTCATTTTAAAATGATGTTTTCACCAAAAGTCTTTTAATAATGTCCAGTTTGTTCTAATTGAAAATGGTGCAAATCTTGCATCCAGTAATGCTGCCACACTTTAGCATATCAGAAATGTTTCTACACTCTGCAGTTACAAGACAAAAATGGTCTTGTATTCCTGGAAATTCTTTTCAGCCAGCAGAGCATCAGTCCTGTCAAGGGATTCTTGTTTCTAATAAATGATACCATAAAAACTATATTTTACAAACTTAATGAAACTGTGAATACAAATAGTGGCATGTATGATACAATACAGTATAGTTGATCATTACTCCTGTCTATGCCTGAGTCAGTCTCACTGAAGGGACATGTGTTCTCAGATCATCATTTTTACCCCTTTCATCAAAACATTAATTTTTTGGATATTTTCTTAAGCATGTAGTTATTTCTTCCTCAGATATTTTACCTAATGATAATAAATCAACTACCTTCCAAACCCAGCCCTCCCAGTCTTAAAAAGTTTGTATTGTTTGCATTTGTACACTCACCCCATCAGTTATTATTAATTGAACTCCACAAAAAGTGCATAATAAATGAGTTTTTAAATCAATTGTGTGTGTTTGAACAATATTCAGTGAACATTTAATTGAAATTAATGCAGGAATTAAAGAATAAAACTTTATTATGATTTGTTGTGTGAATTCAGGTTGTCTGATAATAGATTTATGAAATCATTGAAGTGATATTTGTTTTGCAAACAATCATTTGTTTGTCAGTTTTACAGTTTATTCTATTTGTCATCCATCCTTCTATTAGCACAAGTTTGTTATTGCAACTCCTCTTAAACTATTTGGAGTATTGCCATGAAACTTTAAACACACATTCCTCCCATGGTCTAGTTGGTCCTAAATGAAAATGGCACCACTCATACATCCAAATGTGGCTATTTTGTTATGGCTTCTCTTCTTCTCCAGAAAGGATGGTCATATAAACATGGGTTTTTCACACAAAGACTCCATATGATGTCTTATAGGTCCTAAATCAAAATGGTGTCAGTTTGATGTCCAGTATGGTCACCATTGAAGCCATCTTGAAAGTTTTATTCTTACTACAAAACTCGTATTGGCATGGGGTTTTCAGCAAAAGACTTGTTATTTGTAGTTGGTATTTAGTGAAAATGGTGCTAATCTGGTGTCCAATGTGGCCACCACAGCAGCCATCTTGAAAATCTGGATATCACGATTGCTTCAGTAATTTTTCTTATGAGTTATTGCCCTTTCTGACTTGGAGCCAAATGTATTATACGGAAGAATTTCGTGAAGGAAAGTAGTCTCAGAGTTTCCACTGGATAGCAATGAAAATTTGTACATGCTGTGGTCATTATTTACAGATGTACCTATCAATAAATGTTGCTCTTGCAAATTTTGTATGTTATTTTCCTTGCAGCTGAATGCAATATAAGTCATAACTTTGTGAGTTTGTCTTGCAGTTCTTTTTATGAACGATGAAACATGATAGATATTATGGTCATCATCAAAAGATGCACATGTTGAAAAATCATTTTGCTTCCTTGAATTTTTTAAGATATGATACCCTTTTATTCTGCATCTGTGCATTACACAGCATTGACAAAACAGCCATTCCTTGACAATTTCTCAGAAATTTATGAAAAATAAATTAAATTTGTTAACTTCATCTGCCATAGTTGTGTCATAAGGTAGTACCATACTTCCATGCTCTATAATGGCAAAATCATATATGATACACCAAAGTGGGTGATATTACAGAAAAAGAGAAAGTTGTATTTGAACAATGATGTCTAGTAAAGTTGACTTTCTCTTTCTCTTCAAATTAAAAATGCTGCACAAAAGAATTTATTGTTTTGGACCCAATTTTATTCAGGCCAAAAGGTTCTGGTTTTGTAACTGGAGTTGATGTCTGGAGTTGAGACTTCTTTGTTTGGTCTTAAATCTAAAGCAGACCAGTCTTAAGAACTGCACATGAACAGATGAACCTTTGCAGAAAGGAGGATAACTTTAAGATCTGGAGTAAAATGGGGCTTGGATATAAAATTTTGGGTACAATATGTAACAGAAAAAAAGAAGGCCAATGTTCATCTTTCTGCACTGGTGCCAACAAAATAGGCATTCAAAAACAATGTCTTTTATGCACCTAAGTATCCTGTTAAATGAAAATTTCTGAGAAACAGATGCAGAATGCTGTCAGGCATTTCTGTCCCTAAGCTTTCCGTCACCAATATTGAAGCAAAAGGCATACTGAATATGACTGATTGGCAAAAATAAAATACTGCAATGCTTACGTTTTAAAAAGAGGCAACTGTCACCAGAATATTCTGTTCAAAATAATATTAATTTTGGACACACATGAAACCACCCCTGTGTTTTCGTCACTCGTGATATGTCCGCCTATTCTGCGCACAGCTTTGAAAAGATGTAATATTTATCCATCAGGCTATAGAAAAGAAATACATTACTTTGGACTGTTTCTGTCAGCAGTTCAGTCGAGTAATTAGGTCAGGTTTATAACTAGTTTTACAAAATTCAATGTATCAATCCCAAGATATAGCAAGAAATATTAAGCCAACTAAACAGATCTTGTAAAAAAATAGTAAAGTTCAACATTTTATACAAAATAAGCTGTTATGTTGAATAGAAACAACAGTGAATAGGATGTAATGTGTTTACAACATCTTGTTTATGGGGAAAAATTACTAAAGAATTTAGAAACAGACTATACGCCAAGAAATTTCTTGAGAATCCCATTCTAGTGGCAAGTTGACATGTTGGGTAGCAGATGATTTTGTACGTGTTGGACAACTTATTGCAAAATTAGAAACTTGGATTAAAATGCAGAATTCTTTTAAGGTATACATTCCCATCTTTTAAATAATGTATTTATTTGTATGATTCTAAAAGATACATAGCAAATAGGATTTTCTGGGTTACAGGTTCAAGAAGGTCATGGAGTAGGTCGTCATGTTGACATTTAGAAATCACATTTTCATATACATTTTGAGTAGAAATGTGGAATATTTGTGTACACTTTATGAATATCACTTTTCTTATTTAAAGTACGACCATTCTTTCTTGATACACAATAGATTTTTGACCCAAAATAACATGTGATCCAATGTTTACAGAAATGACGAATTGTTGTGCAGAATTACCCGATGTGCAGAATTGGCCAACATGGTGGTACTTGGATGCAGTTAGTAGTAACCCCAAACATGCATTTCATACCCCCATTTGAGGCAAAAATAAAAAGAATCTCCCAGGATCAGTGAGTTAAAAAAAATATTTTTACCTTACAAACTGGTTTTCATTATGTGAACATTATTCAGTGGTTGACAGCAAAAAATGCATTTGATGATGTGATGATAACATAAAATATTATAAATTACATGACTGAGTATGGATATAATAATACAAACATGTACTTACATATCCCAACCATTCATACATTATGTTAATAACTTATTCATCTTTCTTTTGTTCTTGTTTTTGGGGGAAACTAGGTGTGACATTCCAGTGATTATCATGGGGGAGACAGGGTGTGGCAAAACCAGACTGGTCAAGTTTCAGAGTGCACTCCAGATCCCACCTGGAACTGATGTGAAGAATATGATACTGATGAAGGTATGTAAAGCATTCCAATTATGTTGTGATGGACATTATGTGGTTGCATTTCTTTGTGCACTACATACCCCACTTGGAACTGGTTTAATGAAGGTAAGTAATATGTTGTAAGTGTGATATGATGCACATTATGTGGTCAACTTTCTGTGTGCACTAATACTCTGCCTCAAATTGATGTGAAGGATATAATACTTATGAAGGTAAGTGGAAATATTGATATATTCTACTCTTAAAGCACACTTGCAATTAATAATTTAAGTCAGTATGTAGGATGCAAAGTGGTAGTTTCATGTTTTACTCAAAACCTCAACATAAACAGTTACAACATTCTTATTTAACATTATGTAGATTGTAACATTTTGAGTGTTAGGGCTGTTAAGGAGTATGTCAGTTACACTTCGGGATACAAAGCACTGTTGAAGAAACTGTGTGTGTCACAGATAGTCTACTGCCTAGAATATTTACTTCTGTTGTTGACACCCATCTTAAGACAGTTGTATTATGTTGTGACATTGGCCTTCTGCCCATTAATGCTTGCTTGTACACCCCATAACTTTGTAGTTGTTTCAGACATTTTGCATGAAGCAATACTCAAGTATTTAGCATGACTAAATGGTGTGACGCATAGTATAGCTATGCCCCTTCATCAAGGTTAAAGTCATGATGAGGGAGAATGTAACTGGTTTGGTTCCTTGTCAGGAGCATACTTTTTAAATTTAGTTTTTATTTTTTTGAAACTTTGTCCAGATATTTATAGTGACTTGACAGTATTTCATATACCATAGCCTTTGCACATTGCTTCAAAGTCATGGCAAGGTAAATGGTAATTCTTTGACTTGTATCTTTTTCTAGAGACATAATGAAGATAGTTCAGTGAAACTTTGCCCAAGTGTATATGATTTAGATATAGTGTATCACTTATCATAGTCATGCCTCTTTCTTTAATGTGAAGTTCAGGGCAAGTACAGATTTTACTCTGACTTGTATCCTTGTCTGTAGTATAATATTTAAACAAGTGAAGATATATTAATTAAATTATAATCAGTTTTATATCATGACAAGACAGCGTCAAATACCATAGTCGCATCTCCTACCTCAAGGTCAAGGTCACACCAAAAGAAATTATAAAGCAGTGATTTCTGTACAGGTATAACTTTTGAACTAGTGATTATATTGTAATAAAACTTAAGACGTATGTATATCTTTGCTCAAGAACATCTTGCATATTCAGCCATATCCTTGCCACAAAGTCAAGGACACAAGGGATAAGGTAAATCAGTAGTCAGTTTCTTTATCCAGGTTATCACTTTTTAACCCCCACAGATATTTTGCTGAAACTTTATCCAGGCCCATATGTTATTGTACATTAGTCAAGTCCATGGGGGAAAGGTCATGATTGCCTGGTAGGCATAATGTGCTATTTGTGGTACATTTGTTTAAGTGGTGAGATGGTGGTACTCTAGATTAATTGGTGAGGTACTTGAATTTCACAATATTCATCAGCATTATTTATCAACATTTATTTAAACTCTGCTATTCCAGCAAAAGTTGCACTGTTTTTATGTGTTGATTTTACAGTGTATACCAGTGTATAAAGAACTGATTTAAAATGCCAGACTGGACAATACAGTTCTCATGGCTGAAGCTCCAAATTGTCTTGCATGTGCCAGTGTACTAAA